>JAOPJM010060512.1:0-14639 GCA_027124095.1 Muusoctopus leioderma
TCTACAGCTGGATGCCCTTCCTATCACCAACCACTTTACAGAGTGTACTGGGTGCATTTTATCGTGGCACCAACACTCGAGAGGTTGTCATGTCCAAGACATGACTAAAGTGTCCTCTCTACCCTATGTTGTCCCCGTTCGATTGCCAAATACTTTACAGAGTGCACTGGGTCATTTTATTGTGGCACCAGCACTAGAGAGGGTGCCTTGCCTCTTGCAAGCTAAGGAGTCCCCTCCCCTCTACATACTCTCCATTCGTTGAGGGAAAACATGACCTGAGAGTGAATATAAGATAAATTATGTGTGAGAGAGTATGAGAGGAGGGGAAGAGAATGGGGATGGGTGAGATGAGAAAGCTAAGATTGTACAAGAGTGGGGGGAGTGAAGGAGTAAGAGCATGGGTGTGATGGGAGGGGGGCAGTGATTATGGAAGTGCCGGAGGGGAGTGAGAGTTTGTGTATGAGTGTCTTTGGGAGAAGTGGTTGAATGGCGGTGAGTGAGGGGGGGGGGGGATATTGTAAACTACATATTGGGTAGGAGGTTGGATAGAGGATTGTATTGGCAGCAGAGATATAGATATAACAGAGGTGGGTGATGGTTGATGATATGACTAGTAGCAGAGGTGGTGGATAGTAGGTGGAATGCTAAGCAGCAGGGGTGGAAGATGGTAAGTGAGGGTGTCATATGTCCACTAAGGGACACATGGATCGGATAAGTAAAGGGAATGGAAAGCCAATCCGCAGGGGTGGAAGAGGGTAGGTGAGGTTGTCATATGTCTACTAAGGGGTGCAAGGATTGGATAAGTAGAGGGGTATGGACATGGGCAGGTCCAATGTCATATATATGCATACATATACACTCACATATATATATATATGTTTGTGTGTGTGTATATATATATATATACATATATATATACACACTTACATATATACACATACACACACACACACACACATATTGTTTTGTTTATCGCTTAGTCAGGAGGAAAGATAGAGCCCATACGCCTTTTTCAGAGCCTGCAAGACTAGTGGGACAGAGTGAGGAAAGCATCCTTAAACTGGAGACCTGACCCAAATGCTTGCAACAGAGTGCACTCCGCTAAAAGTACCCCAAGGGTCAGGCAGTGGTGTTAAACTAGGCAACAAATTAAGTCTGCCACCCAAGTAGGCCACAGTGGGATTCGAACTCAGAATGCAAAGAGCCGGAACAAATACCGCAAGGCTTCACGTTCGATGCGCTAATGATTCTGCCAGTCCACCGCCCTAGACTGGTACTTTATCTACCATGGGAGGATGAAAGGCAAAGTTTATTATACATACAAATCCATTCCTGCACCTTTGCATCAAGTGGGTATCATATGTCCGGGAGTCATTATGCACTCAAAACTTTAACGAAGTTAAGGTTGGGCTACGAGACTAACTCTAATGAATGACATAGCTTCAACATGACTACCAATAGAACGCAGTGGTGCCCGAGTGGACCTGAATGAACAAGTCTGTTAATTAATATAAGGCGAAGTAAGAACTCTGAAAAATAAATTAAAATCAAATACCTCTGTGTCCGCCAGCTAGGTGATGTTGTCAGGCAGCTAACGGAAAGTGGGGTAGATAATTTCGAAAAATAAAAGAAGCAAATACCTCTGTATATATTAATTAATTAATTAATTATATATATATAAACGACGATGATGCTATATATACAACATCATCATCATTATCATCGTTTTTATGCCCGCCTTTTCTTGCTGGCGTGGGCTTGACAGGACATTTTTGAGGCAATGCTTTATAGCTGGACACCCTTCCTGATGCCAACCCTTTTAGTTGCCTCTTTTGAAACACACAGAGAGAGAGGTAGACAGACAGACTGACAGACATACAGACATAGACAGACTGATAGATAATTCTAAGATTATGATTGCAAAAATCCACAATTTAAAAGAACTGTTATGGTTACTAAATTAAATTTCTGAAGTAAATATTTTACTAAATCCCCCAAAACATATTACCGATTTGAACCTAAATTCCCACCACAGTCAATATATTCCAGAGACTTCTGGAGGAAAATAATGTGAAACGGAAAAAGATGTATGTAAGATCATTTCTTATTGTTAGCTAATGTTGAAAATAAACTGTAACAACCTAATAACATTATTGGTATGAGTATTTACCTCATAAAAACAAAGCAAATTTGTATCAGAATGTTGGTGGTAGCAATATCATGATCATTCTCGTTATTACCTTGATCATGTTTATTTGCAGCCGCTAACATAACAACAATACCAACACTAAGCAGTCTGACACAATGATATGATTGGAAAGGGGATGGGAAAATCAACGTATGTTTGTCTGAAATCTCTGAGACTCAATACATCTTGTAGTATTCACTTAAATGACATGATACACTCTTGTTAGTGGTTTTATTACTCACAATTTTGCCTTTCCTTGCTGCACCCCAATATTGCATACATTTTTCCTACTACAACTAATACTTGCTTGTTTGTTTGTCCTTCTATATTTCTGTTATCTTCCTATTATATTTACTCACATCATCCTTTTTTTCCTCCCCTTTCAGCAAAGCAAGAGAAACCTCTTGTTTCAGAGAATCACGTTATTGTCAGTGTGGTAAGATGTTTGGCCTTAAAGCAAAGAATTTGTATCTATTTTTGGTGATATTGTTTGCATTCCAGCAGAAGACTTGACAAACCATGTTGAAAACAGACTGAGAATGTTATTTACAGAAAATATATTTAGTGTTCCCAGACAGTCTTAAAACCAAACAGTGCTTTGCATCAACATGAGGTCAAATAATGCAGCTTCACTTTCCTTTTTTTCATTATATTTTGTTTTCCCCATTTATGAACATTTTTACTATGAAATTTATTTAAAATGAAATGAATTACTTTTCTCAATAAAATCATTATTAAAGAAATGAAAAAGAAATATCTGTTGATCATTTATATTTTAGACATCTATGTTTGAGTTTTTCATGTAGGCATAAAGCCTCAAATTTTTAGTGGAGGCGGTATGTCATTTGGTGATGTTTCTTGTCATTTTAATGGAACATTACTAAGTTAAATGAAGGGGTTTCTTTTAGGAATTAAAACCAGGCAACTGGATTAGTTCACTGTGCACATATATTGTAATATACACACACACACACACACACACACACGCACACACACAAGTGTTTTGTGGATATTAAGAATTTTTTGTTGGTAGGAGGATGGAGATGGTGTCCATAACCTTTGAAGGCCCTGCCAGACTGGTGAAGCTGATGTGGTTAGTGTTGATTGAATTACTGTTGGTTGTTGTTGTTGTTGGTTTGGGTGTATTAATGTCCCATACAGGCAGTGAAGTGAAGTGGTACATCCTACACAACATGAATTTGCTTTTTTTCATTTGGGAATCTCTACAGGATTTTTATTTGGCTTCACAGACAAGGTACCTTTCATATGTTCTATCTTCACTTGCTGCACTTATAGCATCCGTGTTTTATATATTACTGAGGAGACTGATTGGGGTCATTTCGTCTGTTAAAAACATGTTTATAAGAAAGTCAATATGATATGTATATTACTTTTTTTTTATTGCATTGGTTTGGAGAAAATAGATGTACCTATAGTCTTTGCAGGCCCTCAAAGACTGGTGGAATCAATGGCTGTGGGGAAAAACATGTACAAGAAAGGAATTCCAGAGGGTTGACATTCTGGAGAGGAAGGTCTGGGTATAGTGGTTAGTGCCAGGCATGAGGGAGGACACACTATGAGCAATGAGAGAAGGAGAGACAAGTAAGTTAGGAGTGCCTGAGTGGTGGTGGCATGAGTCCAACCAGCTCCAAAGAGCAGAGGCCAATGTAGTAACAGTAGAAAAGGCAGAGATGAGCCAGCATGTCTTGTTATATCTAAGTGTGATATCATCCATCTCAACTTCTAAAGCTACTTTCAGTCTATGCCTAGAATGAAGAATAACTTTACTGCACAAAGAATGCTTAACACAGACATTCATGTAAAAGTGCCTATCATTATTAAGATTTTTATTCCTTTTTTCCTCATCCAGCTACGGTGAGATAACTCTAAACATAGGTTAACTACATAAAACTCCAGAGTATTTAACCAAGAATAAAATGCCTTACTCATAAAAACCTAGACTATCTGCATCAACATGTTATACACACACACACACACACACACACACACCCACACACAGATATAGATTCAAGTGTTATTAAAAACATTATAATAATTTTATCGGTTTTTCATATATTAAATGTTTTACTTTTTAGTATATATAAATAATGTAAATAACCAAGTTAATTTGATGTCTCAAAATTGTTGTATTTAGCTTTCATGATTTACTGTTGTTGTTGTTGTTTATCACCAAATTGACCCTGAATGCCACAGATCTACGATCAAAGGCATATCAGCTGTGACCAACCCACATATTTTCCCCAAGCATAGTGCACGCTGGACTATATTATCCAATGAGTGTTTTTTAAGATGACAGAGTGTGATTTGAGGGTGATTTGGCTGCTATTTCTACATCAAGCACCAATCAGAAGCTATTTTTGTTAGTTAACCTGAAGAGTAGAAGTAGTACCTATAGCCTTTTTCAGTCTCTTATAGACTGGGTGATATGTATAACTGAGTAAGATTAATCAAGATGATGTTCAGTTTTAACTCTTACTGAAAGGAGGAAAGTAAATGAAGGTAGATGGATGAATCTAGTTGTTGTTGCTCAACCCAATGTCAGTAGTCATCCAGCAGACCTATGATCAAAGTTGTTCCAGCCAGAACCATCCTGTTTTTCTAAGGGTATCTAGGATTACGTTATCTAACGTATCCTTCGCTTTCTTAAGACAGTAGTGAGATATATAATGACTATAGTTCTAACATGTAAGAGTTACCATGTAGCAGCTTCCTCATAGTTTTAATATACAGTTAACACGCCCAGATAAGTAGAAATCACTGAAGTATCTATAAAAGAGACATATAGAGAGTATATCGTCTTCCGCTGTTGTATTTTCTGTTTTGCTAAATTATATTTTGGTTATTGTTTAGAGTGTTGCTTCACTATACGCACACACACACGCACATATACATTGTCATGTTGACAATGTGATGTTTCATCATACACACACACACACTTACACACTGTCATTTTGCCTAGCAATATGATAGTCGGGTTAAAATTATAACTCTAGGTATTTAAATTCCCACATAGAACATTTTGGTGCCTAAGTTAAGAATGCCAAGTTTTATATTAAGCTCTCTCATTGGTTGAATTGGACAGCCTAAAGAATGATCTCTGGAGCCTACCTAACAGCTATAAAATTAGCAGATTTTCCTCAGTCACGCAGAGGAGATCTCAGTTGCCGCACAAACCCTTCTCGATCTCACCTCTCACTTTTCTTCCTAACTCTCTTCTCATTTTACCACCGGCAGACATCTGTCAACTTGTAATATCTTCATGACAGGTTACACTGTAGCTGGAAGCTGCTGTTATCAACTCTTACCAGTTATATTATTAATCATAGTTGTTTTCACAAATCTACAGTTATACTAGCAGTCATTTTCATGACTAAGTTCTTTTGCCAGTACATGAGAATTACTATTATCACGACTTCTACCAGTTAACTTCGAATATGAATCAACTTCGGAAAGGTATTTCCAACTTACTGACTGAGATTTCCATTTGAACCTCACTACTTTAAAAATGCATACACTTTTCAATTCTGAACTATCAGGTTATCATTAACCTCACATTTACTTTAATGAACACTGTAACATATGTTGAACTATAATTTCCTTTCTTTCAAGTAATCTCCAGCTTTCCCAGGTTTTTAATATTGGAATATAATATATGTAATGTGGTTATTTCATATCAAATTTTGTTAGCGAATTAAAGGCCTAATATAATCGAACACCGTTTTTCTTCATTGTTTCATGTAACCGTCATCTGACTGTTATTTCTAGCACTTGTCTTTTCAATTCAACTGTACACTTCACCGCTGTAACTACACTTTGAAGACATCTTAACACTCTAATTTGGCTACAATTTGGTGACCACCGACTATTCGCTACAGAGAGCATTGGTGAAATGATTATAAAATGTGGGGAGTTTTTTCATTAGTTGGATGCCCTATATTCAATGAAGACCAGAAAGTTTATATGTATGGTGAGTGCACCAATGCAAATGTATGATTAGCACTCTATGTAAAGCATATTTGTAACAGGTTTTGGGTTAGCAACTAGAACTGGCTAATGTATGTAATGGCTCTGAAAAGAGAACCTAAGCTACATGTTGCAATCCTAGCCATGTGATTGATATGTGTTAATGACAATTTAGTGTCTTTATCATGTGCTGAGTTTACAACTTAGTGCTATTGAATGAAAATATGCTATTGTAGGATGTTCGCCCACTGAAAAGATAAATGAAAGTTAACATGAGAAGAATGAAATAAAGTGGTGTGAGAGAGAGAGAGAGAGAGAGACACAGAGAGAGAATTTGAAGCAATGAACTACGTACCAAAAATTGTGCTATGATAATTGTTAGTACTATTATTGTATTTTGTTCTTCAGCATAGTATTGTGGATTGCCTGAAGGCATTTAGGCAAGCTGGATATTAGTATATTACCTAACTCAAGATGACCTACCTCGTGAATATGTGGCTAGTGTTAGGAAGTGCATGAATCTGTGAAACAATGCCGGGAATATCAAAAACCTTTTGCACAATTATCGACCTGATGCTAACATTAGAAAAGTGCTGAAAATTAATACAGACAAAATTATAGAGTATTTGTGTGTTGACTTGTATCTTTAGCAAAAGAAATATTTCCTCATTGATTTTAACAGAGTTTATATTTAAAGAATTTCAATTTCTCAGCAGAATGTATATGCTACTTGTAACAATAATATAACTTTGATAGTATTGAATTCTGTGAAGATCATTTTATCAGATTTCTTTGTTGTTTGAAATATATCTTTTACATTGACTTATTCAGGCCTTCCCAAATATCAAGAGTATTTCTCAATAATTTAGTTAGAAATGTAATTTTGCGATATTATTATCGTACTGCTCAGAAACACATTTTATGTATTATCGGTGTTTTATTTTATGTATGTATGTATGTATGTATGTATGTATGCATGTATGTATGTATTGTGCAGGCAGGTTTCATCAGGGCTCAGTTCTCGGCGCCCTCCTGTTTATTATAGTTCACCAGGCCATAACATAGGTGTTTAAGACTGGTTATCTGTGGGAACTATTGTATATTGATGACCTAGTTCTCATAGAGAAGAAATAAATAAATTCCAAATGAGGAAGCAAAGTCTAAAATCGACAGATCTCAAAGTAAACCTAGCAAAGACAAAGGTTTTGGTTAGCAGGAAAGAAGACAGGACTCCATTGACATCAGGGAGGTGGTCATGCTTATTATGCAGAAAATAAGTAGGTAGGAACTCTGTACTGTAAACCAAATGTACATGATGGGTGTACGTGAGATGTAGTTGATCACAAGCAGATTGACAAATAAGAAAGACTCTGTATGTAGCAGATGCACAGGAGTAGTTAGCAATAAGAGCACTTATGAAATACATTCTTTCAAAAGCTCAGAAGGATCTCTAGAAGTAGTTGAATACTTCTGTTAACCTGTTAACTAGGTGACCCCTAATTAGCAGTGGAGGCAGGTGTTCCAAAGGCCTAGTAGCCAGAGTAAGAACAAGGTGGGAAAGCTCAAGGAACTATTACTTCTACTGGCAAAAAGGTGATTCTCTCTCCGAGTGAAGGACAGATTGTATGATGCTAGTGTACGAATTGCAATGTTGCATGGTAGCAAAACATGGGAAGTGAATATGGAGGATGTGTGAAGGCTGGAAAGAAATGAATTGAGCATGCTCTGATGGATGTGCAATATTAAAGCACAAATGAGTTGAAAACATATTGGGTATATGAGGAATCAGATGGTGTGTGCAAAAGAGAAGACTGCGCTGGTATGGACATGAGATGCATATGGAGGATGACAGTTAGATAAAGAAGTGTGAAGTGATCCAAGTGGAAGGATTATGTAGAAGAGGAAGACCAATGAAAACAAAGTTAAAAGTGGTGAAAGCTGATCTTAAGAGGGAGATGACAATGGAAAGCAACAAACAGCAAGATGCTGTACTAGAGAAGACCCGTCCAGCCTGTGCAAGCATGGAAAAGTGGACATGAAATGATGCTGATGATGATTAGAATGATTTATATTTATATATTATCAATGACCTTTATATGTATAAACAGTTACTACTGAAGTTGGTTTATTCATGTGTGAGATTAATAATTAAATTTACTTTATATAACATCATTCAGACTATTAATGTCACTTTGCATAATTTTGAATACTTTGTTTGTCCTTAATTCCTTAACATAAATATTTTGTAAATCATTCACAGATTTTTGAAGTCATATTTCCAGCCTACTTAACACTAATCAACATTTCTGCCATCATCTATCGAGATCCAAATGCCTCTTTAATTTCAAGTTGCTATCAGAGTCTAGTAACTTTTGATTTCTTGTCCAAAAAGAAATTCACACTCTTTGTTGGGTGTAAATGTGTAGCATGTGCATGCACGCACACACTCAAGCACACATTCATGCACTTCTATATGTAACAACTACATTACAGCAATATGACTGTTTGTAACCATAACTGCTTTCTATCATCAAATATATTTTGAACCTATTCATTAGATAGAAATGCTGAGTAATTTAGAGTTATGTGTCTTTTACGAATATAACAGACTAGGACCTAACAGAAGGAACGATCACCAGGAAGAAGTATTTATGTTCTCTAACATTGAAATATATAACCTCTTATGAGTAAACTGTTTATCTTAATATTTTTTTATATAATTTTTTTATCATTCTATAGTAGGTGACATAGTTTTCACTATTAATATATGTTATAGTAGGCACAGGCAATTTTATTGTTAGATTAAATTATAGAGAGGTAAGCAGTACTTATATTAAATGTAAAATAGTAATAATGTCTACCTAAGTGTGGAATACCAGTATAGATCCATCTTCTTCAATTAGGGAAAATATAATCTAGTTTATTTTGTAAATACTTTTTGAATGATAATATTAGTTTTGAATTCTCAAATCTGACAATTGCATGTCAAAATAGGAAAGTTAAAACATAAAATAGAAAATAAATAACATTAAAATCAAATTAATTCTGTAGTTTGAGATAGAGCTACATACATCTGTTCAAAAATGTCTTACATTTACCAGTCGCAATATTCTAAGGTTTGATTTTATCTTCTTTGAGTATATTTTCATCTAACATACATAATCAATATACATTACCGATGTGCCTTGAACAATGTAGTTATCTTGCTTTATACACTGACCAATGGTTTTGATATTTTATTATATCTTTGCAATTAAACTATCTCTGAAGTATATAACATTTGTTTGTAGTAGAAAATATAACAAATCTTGTAACTGTATTTAAAAGGAGAACAACAATTAACTTAAGCCATAACAATTACAAAGGATAGTCTAAATGAAGTGGTGAACATAAAACTCAGTGACTGGAATAAAAATCTGTTAAAGCTGATATTGTGCACTTTCTTGCACTGCTATAAATAAAATTGCAGTAATAAACTTTGCCAAATGGTAGCAGCAATTAAACTAACAGCATAGGTCAACCATTACCTTTGCATACAAGTCAAGAAGAAATGTAATATTCAACATTTTATTGTCAACTTTTTCATGGTGTTAAGATTTGAATGGGTTTTCTACACAATATATTATCACTTGTTGCAATGTTTGTTTTATATTTCTTCAGCTAGACTGCTTGAAAACTTATTTTTTATAGAAATTCCAATAGAACAAACATCAAAACACAGATGAATTGAACAAAACAGAATATTACTTCAACAAAGATCCCACTAAAATTACATGCAGCATATATTAAAGTGTGTGATCTATTACTAAACAAGTCCAATTGACTAGTAATCATCTTTAACTTGATCAGCATATACTGAGGCCAATAATTAACTTTATTTAAATACACATAGGAAATGCATCAATTTATATACAAATACATTCCCGTATGGAAAAGTGATTGCTGTGCCTAGAAATAATTGTTTCTAACATAGGCACAAAGGCCAACAACCCAAGTACTTGACTGGTACTTTATTCTATCGATCCCGGAAGGATGAAAGGCAAAGTTGACCTCGGCGGGATTTGAACTCAAAGCGCAGTGAGTCAGAACGAATAATGCAAGGCTAACGACTCTGCCAATGAAATAATGCTATGATATTCATGTTACAGATTGGTATAGATAATATAGTAAATATAATTTTGTATTAGAGTAGATACATATATATGTGGAAAGCAATCCTTTAAGGTATATACAACTGAAAATAAGGCAATAGCATATTTTCAGTAGTGTAGTTACTATTAAGATAATTTTTTACAGTCAAAATCTTAATTCATAATGAACACTTCAATATCTATTTTGTTGCATAATAACAATAACTATTATTATTACCATTATCATCATCATTATAATAATTATTATTATTTTAATAATTATGATGATGATGACGATGATGATGATGATTATCATCATCATAAAATGTTTCCCAATAGTAAATCTACATTTCAAGTGTGCTTCACTTATTTTAAAGGTTGAAGTTCTACCTGAGCCTATTGGCCCATCAGGCAGTAGCTTATCCCAGTTTCAATGGCATTAAGCAAACTGAGAGTGCAAGACTCCCCACTGAACTGGATGCCAGTCCGTCACAGGCTTAACCCCTCAGCTACTGCTGGTACTCATTTTCAGCTGAATGAACAGGAGCAACATGAAGTAAAGTGCCTCGCTCAAGGACACAATGTGCATCCTGGTCTGGGAATCGAACCCACAATC
This sequence comes from Muusoctopus leioderma, assembly GCA_027124095.1. Taxonomy (NCBI): domain Eukaryota; kingdom Metazoa; phylum Mollusca; class Cephalopoda; order Octopoda; family Octopodidae; genus Muusoctopus; species Muusoctopus leioderma. The sequence goes on from JAOPJM010060512.1 coordinate 10,919, forward strand.
TTTCAATTGTGAGCCCAGTAGCCTACCACTAGGCCACGCACCTTCATAAAGAGCGCTAGTTAAATTTAATCTTGCTCTATGTGTATTTGATGTTTCTAAATACATACAGCTAATAGATAATGCATGGTATGATATTTTTTAGCTTATATTAATGTTGCAAGTCATTCATGAGGGAGTTGGTGTTGTAGAACCTCAGCTGTGGAAGCTACCCACAAGAATATTGTCAACTTTATAACATATACATATGAGAAATATATATCTCTTAGCAGTTGGCTCACAATGTATATCAACACCATGTAAACTACAGGCAGTTTTTAAAACTACATGAAAAACATAGATAACAAAAGATTAACAACTCATAAAAATTAATCTTCTATAAAATTACAAATGATTAATATAACAATATACTACTGACTATCTTCATACAAAAACTGAATCTGGTGCTTAACTGCTGAAACTTTAGAAAAGTGGCAGCTTCAAATGTGACTTGTGATATCAATGTCAGCTGAAAAGTGATGTCACACAATGCAGGGTACAAGAAATAGACAGTATGCATTTGAAAGAAGTTAACAAATATGGATATGACATGATGGACTTTAATAACAAATCTTAACAATGAGTGATGATGCACACTTCAAATAGAGTTTTTCTATACTTTGAATAGAACATAAAAATATCAGACCTTTAAATATATACTTGTGTGTGTGTGTGATATTTCCGTCTATTGTCAAACTTCTATTGCTTTTGATGAATTACCTCTTGAAAACAAGGCTTTATTTAAGAATGAAAAGCAAAACTGCAGTTAAAAATCTCGTAAACAAAACGATATTTAAAATGACAACCTTATAATTATAGTACCTATTTTATGAGAAAACGAAAATTGAAATAAATTGATAAATAAATACAAGAATAAATAAATATGAACAAATAAAATTATATTGTGAAGCATAACAAAATATTTTTTTTTAATGAAAGAAAACTTCTGGAAAACAATAGAAGCCATGCCCACAAAGACCCTATTTCTACAAAACTAGTTTGTCTAGTTTGTCAAAGACTGTATCTTTCTCTATTTCCCAATAAACAAACAAACAAACAAACAAAGAAAAATACAATAAAATGTGTTTCTTTGCCACATGAGCATGAAAAAAATCAGAAACATTACAAATAGACAACTGCAGATTTTTCATTCATTTTGTTTTGTATTTAATTTTATTCATTTTACATCATATTCTTTATTCTCTATTTACTTCTATGAGTAGTCATAGAAGTAAATAGAACTCTGCTACAACTAATAATGCCACTATACCTAATACAAACATCTTGACCACCTTCAACACCACTGCAATTTCAGATTAAACAAATTTTGAAATAACTCCTTCATTGTTCAACATTTCAGATAATCACGAAAATATCAATTATTGCCGAATAGTTTACAAAATATGACAAACAGAAGAAGGAAAAAAAAATTCAACATTAAGAAAAATATGAGAAGAAAAAAAAATTCTTAAAATCAACAAACAACTAAAAATATTTTTTGTGCAATTAAATGTATTTTTCATTGTTATTGTTTTTCAGAATTCAATGAATTTAACAAAGAAAATTTCTTCCAACCAATTTAAATGGCATTATTTGCTTCCTTTTTGTTTCTTTTATTTTATTTTCAATTTTTAATGACAATTGAATACATTCAGATAAATTTCCAAAGTAAAATATAAAAAAGGTAAAAAAGTTAAAAAAGTTAAAATAATTCAAATGCTATGAAAATTTTCACGAAAAACAATGTAAAAAGCAATAAATGAAATAAAGCTTCCTTTGGTAACCTCTATATTAATGGAGTAAAGCTTCAGCAACGTCTAAAATTTAAACAACTTTCAAATGGTTTCCAAGCTGGAAATAACAATAACTTTTATAACTACGTATATACATACATACATATATTCACAAACTAACTCCACACAATTAGAGGAAGAGACAGGCAGTAAGAAGCAAAGATTGATATATATTGGTCATTAAGGAAAAACAAATTTTACAATCATTCACCAAGAATAGAAATAAGCAGATAGAAAGATTCCCATCCTTAAAGTAATGATTACTGTTCCACCTTCTGATACAACATCTCCTTTGGATTACCCCTTGATCAACCAAATTTAATTTACTCTTGCTATTTTTGTAAGCAAAAGTAAATTAAATATTTACTAATTTATATTTCTGCTTTTATATAAACATTTAATCTTCAATTCTTCCTTTCCTAAGATGTGCCTGTTAAACAAAGCAAGTATTTAGGTATATAATTTACATAGTATATTAAATGAATATAGTATATCAATTTTTATGTTCTTAATTTTATTATGTGGGGTGAAAAGTTTAAACTTGCTTCATTTTTAAGTGGTAGATAAACAGAAAAGTATATTTTATAAAGTATACAACAATTTTAACTGGATTGTAATAGGTCAGTGTTAGGTATTGATATGAATATGTTTATTTTTTTTTGTCTGTGTTAGTAGGAAAATCATACTAAATGCTTTATAATAATTTTCTCCCTCTCAGTTCTTAGTTCAAATCCCAAGAGGTCAGCTTTGCTTTTCACTAAGTTTCAGTAATAGATTGTCTCAATTCAGTTGACTATACTCTTCCCTACAAAAGTTGGCCTTGTACTTTGTCCAATGAAATCGGAATTATATAAACAATTAATGATTATTCTACATTTTGTACTGGAGATGTTTCTTAAATTTCTTTTCTGAAGAAATAAATTTTATAGTAAAGTAAAAACTAGAGACTGAGGAAACTGATAACAGTTTGTGTTGGTAATAACCAGTTTAATAAAATTTACAAAATGAAGTAAGTTAGTCTGCAGCATAGAGATGAAAACTGTAACACTTTAGATAATAAATAAGTCAGACTGTTTTGTAGAGAGGAAACCTTTAAGACAGGGCATTTTGTTGGGGAAAAAAATTGAGAAGTATGCTGGGAGGCAAGGTTGCAAATAAAGCTGAAGAGTATAAAAAAGTATGGGAAAGGGATCAGTTATAAAAGTTTTTTTAAATGATAATATATATATATATGTTTTTATATACACATACAAACTGAATACAAACTGAATACAAAAAAAAACAGTTCGATATACATATATACACGCACACATATATATTTATGTATCACCTATCCTATTCACTGTACCACACCACCTATGTAACAAAGGATGGCACTGCCCATAAATCCATTCACCCATCTTCCCTCATCATCATTATCACTTTTCCTCCCACCCTAACCATCACCCCTCTGATCACTCTGCCTCTCTTCCATCACCACTTCCGGGTTAGCATCAGATCTGTCCATACTCATCTACCACCTGCTACTCATCCTTTCTTTTCGTGTGCCTCTGTAGCTATCCATCACATGAACTCTCCTACGATGACACATCTATGACATATCTACACTGCTGCAACTCATACCGCTACTCAACCTCCTACCAACACCCAATGTGCAAAATATAGTTAGCACTATCTTCTCCCATTCCTTTTCCCCTACCATCCAAAGACTACTTCCCCATCACCATCACCAACACCCAATGCATAGTTATCAACATCTTTCTCCCATTCCTCTTCCCCTACCTTCCAATCACTGCTTCCCCATTGCACCCATACTCAGGGCCGTATTAACCCATGGCAGGGCCCCTAGGCTTCGAACTTCTTTGGGCCCCTCGACATCCCCTCCCCGCGGA
>JAOPJM010060685.1:0-14638 GCA_027124095.1 Muusoctopus leioderma
TTAGTTCTCCTAGATTTTTCTGGGTCTACTCTCTGATGAGGTGATTTAGTAGTTCTAATGCAATTTGTAATTCCAGTCTTTATTGTTCTACCTTTTTTGCCGAAAAATGTGTAAGAGATTAAATAAATTGCATTTGTAATCTTACCTTGGTTTATTTAATATATATATATATATGTATATATATAACATGTTCATGTGTTTAGGTTTAATGTTATGTCTAGGAAATTTACAATGGGTGGGTTGGTTTGGATGGCTCTTTTGTGGTTAAACTCTTCGAATGCCTTTATTAGGTTTTCGTAAGTTTGTGAAACTTTTGTCCAAAAGACGACATGACCTCAGGCGAAAGGACTTCCATCCTAGGTCTGATGGATCAGGAATGACCTGGGCCTAAATAACAATAACGATAGGCAAGTTGGTTTTATCATATTTACTGTACAGAGCATTACAATTCCAATCTCGAATGAATTATGAAAAGAGTGCATAATTTGTAAGTCACGAATGTTAATTACACGATGCAAAACTGTACAAACTATATTTTATGCAGCAAAGATCTTCTTTACAAGAATGGTCGGGGAAAATATTCTCTAATTACAGAATAAATATAAATCGTATTTTCGAAAACGATAAATGTCAACGATGCTGATCACAGGAACAACATGAATTTAATGGGGTTTCGTTGAGTTGTACTGTTGGAATAAAATTAGCTGCAAATTTGATTTTGTCATTTTTCTTAAATCTGTTAGTCCATATTGTAGATGGATGATTTAATCGTACAAAAACTTTTTTTTTCAAATGAAACCATATTCAGAGCAGTATAGATAACAACGACGATGCTAAGTATGATAGAGATGACGATGATGATGATAGCGATCATGATGATGACGATGATGATTGTGATGATAATGATGATGATGATGATGATCATCATCATCATCATCATCATCACCATCATCATCATCATCATCATTTCCGTGACAATGATTTCATTGGTGAAGATAATAATGATTGTGATCAAGATGATGAGGATAGTGATGGTGACGGCTATCATGATAAAGTGGGGTCGTCGCAGATCCTTTATGAAAGCTGTCATATCTGCATCATGCATAATTTACATCAGGCTCCAAATTACACATTTGGAGAAAGATGAGAATTATTTCAGTCAATTTATTCAGTGTTTCCTTCTTTCGTTTCTTTCTTTCAATTTTCAATGAAATTTATTTATAGACACTATAATGAACTGCAATATGGCGAGTATTTCCTCAATCTTTCCTGTTTTGTCTAATTTGAAGCTGCCGCTTCTCTTTTTCATGATGTTTTAATTGATAGTGATGCAAATTGTGATTATTACGTTAATTGTGGAGGTAATCTGCATGATGATGACGATGATGTGGATGATGATGATGATGATGATGATGATGATGATGATGATGATGATGACGATGATGATGATGATTATGATGATGATGATGATGATGAGGATTATGGTGACGATGATGATGATAATAACATGACTACTACTATTGATACTTGTGAGTTAATTGGAGGTGCGCAATAATGGGAAAAGGCATATTATTTTACAGCCAAAACAGTTAAACACACGTGCCGATTTCATTTTCATTATATTCCAGTTTTATATTTTGAAATATTTTGAAATTCTTAGAAATTTTTCGCTGCCACTTCTGTAGCCTTTTCAGTATATAGCTAGATATATTGAATTAAACTGGCTTATATCTATTTTGTTTGTTTGTATGTTGCTAAGTATGTCGATATGTGTGTATGTATGTACGCAGAACTTGTGTATGTTATTGGATGTACATTTATTTCTTTGTGTGTGTGTATTTTTTGGCCAGCATGAAAACAATACACACACACACACATACAAACATACACACACACACAGTTACATGGACGTTCAATAACATACACACATACACAGATACATGGACGCCCAATAACATACACACACAGATAAATGGATGCCCAATAATAATAATAATAATAATAATAATAATAATAATAATAATAATAATAATAATAATAATAATAATAATAATAATAATTGTTTCTATCATTGGCACAAGGCCAACAACCCATTACTAGTCCCAGACAATCCCATCATGCATCTAAGATGCCATTCCATTCTCCCACTAACACTAAAGAGCGGGACGTTCCCAGAAAGGTTTATAAATGCCTGAAATAATCTGGCTGCCCTGCCCCTGTTAGGGCATAGGCAGCGACCAGTCTGAAGAAACCGCCTTTGCTGCTGCTCACGTCCAGGACCACCGACTTAACGTCTGAATCCAGCAAGATCGTCCGTATCTCTAAATTCAAACCTTTCCGAAACTACACTGCCACTCCACCTCTCGATCTAGATCGACTTAGAGATGCGTACACCTCTTAGTCTTTGAAGATGGGTGTGAATGCGTGTGTCTCGGAAATTCTCGTCTCACTGATGGCAACCACATCTATATCCAGTGACCTGATCATTAAGCAAACGACATTACTTCCAAGCTGATCTTAGACCACGTGCATTTATACTTCCTACTCTCAGTAAGGCCATTCTGACCGGATAAATGAAGGCGAGAAAGGTCACTTACCTTGGTCTGGTGTAAAAAAAGGTGGTCCGATTTTCCGAGGAGAGTGGGGCTCTTTGAAAAGCCCTTCTAAAAGCCTTTTGTTGGGGATTTTTTCTTGCTATCACATCATTTTAGAACATGATATTCATTGTGTTGTAGAGTTTTTGGAGGGTTTTTTAAAATTAATTTAGTGTTTGTTGGAGGTTTAAAGGTGATCTCTTCAAAGTCCTCCCCTTCGGTTTGTGTGTTTTTGTTTTGTGCTATGAAAGCCTCTAAGCCCTTGTTTTGTTTTGTTTTTTTTTAATTAGAGTGAAGTTTAATATTTCTTGGTTTGCTTGTTGTTTCTTTATTTGTGGTTGTTGTGTTTGTGTATTTTCCAGATGCTGTTGGTATGGTTGTGGCTTTGGATGTTGATGTTGTTTGTGTAGTTGTGGTTTTGGTTGCTGTTGTTGTTGTGTTTGTGTGTGTTTTCTGCTGTTGTTGGTGTGGTTGCGTGTTTGGCTGTTGTTGTTTGTTGGTTTACGTGTTTGGATGTTGTTGTTGTGGTTGGACAGTTTGTTCTTTTTTTTTCGTCTTGGTATTGTTGTGGTTTTGTTTCTGGTTGGTTGTGCTGAGAGCTGTTAGGTGCTTCGTTCACTTTTCGCATCAGCTGCGTTTGGTTTCTCATTTTTTGGCTCCATAGATGACCTACCATGGTTCCGTTTTGTACTCCTGCTCCTCGTCATTTGATGAGAAGTCGGAGGTGGGAGTGGAGGTTGGTTTGTGCACGTGTGAGTGTTTGTGAGGTTTGTGTTGGTGTTGTCCTGGGGGGAGGACTCGCATGTGAGATGTGCTGGTTCAGGGATGGTGGTGGTGCTGTCTTCCTCTGCCTTGGTTGTGGCGTCGATTTTTGCTGTTGCTGCTGATGGTATTATTGCTGCTGTTGCTCTTTATGTTGTTATTGTTGTTGTTCTTGCTGCTGTTGTTGTTGCTGCTTCTGCTGTTGTTGTTGCTGCTGCTGTTCTTGTAGTCGGTGGTGGTCGTCGTGTTTCTGTTGCCGCTATTGGTGGTGTTGTTCTTGCTGTGGTTATGGTGTTGGCAGTAGTGCAGGCCTTGGTTCTGCCGTCCCTTGTCGTTGTGTGCAGAGGGCTTTTAGATTATTGCTGCTCCCACATTTGTGGCATCTTGAGCGTCTCCCCTTCACGGCAACGTGCAACTCTGCCCCATTGGGGAGTTCGATTAGGTCAGGGACCCTGTCCACGATTCGGGTTTTACCCGGATTAGAATCTCTAAAGCAAACCCTGACCAATTCTCTTTTCGAATTGTTTATGTCCAGTAAGGTGTCACCACCTTCGACGTCCATGCATGCCACTACCCACCAGATGTCCAGTTCCGATGGTATGTCGGTCACTTTTATTTTTACCACACGCCTCTCAATGTATGTGGGTAGCAACACAGAGTCCTCGTTTTTTGTACGGGACCATTGAGTGTTTCTGTGCTCGTGCCTCCGTGAGGAATCGCACTTCCACACTTGAAAATTGCTTGCCTCGTGTGAGGAAATCGATATCGTCCCAAAAATCCCGGAGGCATCTTTCTACCTGGCCATGTGTGGCGTTTTTGATTCGTCGGTTCTTTACCGACATACACCAGAAGGTTACAGTTTTCCTGGCTGTTTCTTTCATGACCTCAGAAGGGACGGCCAGATGAGCTTTTTGGATTTCCATTCTGGTGTGATTTCCTGCTTCGAACAGGTTTCTATGTTTATTTTGCATAGAAACTTGTTCGTGTGCGCTTGCCGCCGCTGCAAATGAGGCCGCCTTGATGGTAGTGGTGGTGGTGGTGGTGATGGTGGTGGTGGTGGTAGTGGTGGTGGCGGTGGTGGTGTTGGTGGTGGTGGTGGTGGTGGTGGTGACTGTAGGACTCAGGGTGGTGATGGTGGTAGTCATATTACTGCTGCTAATCATGTTGTTGTTGTTGTTATTGCTGGTGCTACTGGTTGTCGCAGTGGTAATGGTGGTGGTGGCGGTGGTGGTGTTTTCAGTATTCACAGCAGCGTGGTTAATACTGCTGCTAATCGTGTTGTTGTTGTTATTGTTATTGTTGTTGTTGTTGCTGGTGGTGCTACCGGTCGTCGTGGTAGTGGTGGTGGTATTTTCGGTAATTATATGAATAATACTACTGATGATCGTGTAATTGTTGTTCTTGTTGTTGCCTGTTGATGTAGTCGTGGTTGGTGAAGTCACTGCTGACTGCTTGTGAGACGGCGAAGCAGTGAGAAGTGATTTGAAAAACGAATGTTCTTTTGTCACCCCAAATCACTTCTCACTGCTTCAATTTGTGTTTTTGTTTGTGTATATGACGAAGACGGAGACGACGCCATCTTTAAAATTTGTTTTTTTTGTGAACAAAAATTAATGAATTCTTTTTCAAATTCTGGTCTCCGAGGGGCTAGAAAAATAAGAAGAAATCTACTCTCCCAGATCCTCGGAGAGTATAGAATTAAAAGAAACAACAAAATGAGCAATAACAAAGATTTAAATGGGGGAACAGACAACAAACTTACGGAGCTCACAAAAAATTAGCCTTGTACCTAAGGAGGAAATAAATATTCAGGAGCTATAGCCGTCAGATATTCTGTCAGTGAAATCCTGCAGATGAAGTAGGTTACCTGCTAGTTCAACAAGAAAACGTCATGACAAGAGTAGAAAATAAACTATATTATAGATATAAATATCATACATATTTTGTATTTCTAAGAGTTAGCTATGTATTTCATAAATTTGAAAAATCTAGGAAATATAAGTTAGCTAACAAAGCTTATTATAGCGAGTGAAGGGCGAGAAATATTTCTAAATAGCGAATTCTGAGAAATGTCATCTTGTGTTATAATATAAAACGTATTTCAGATGTGATAGGTTTTTGTATTAATTTTTGTTTTTTCTTGTTTTTTTGTTTTTTGTTTTTTATTGTTTTTTTCTCTCTTTTTCTTATGTTGATGTAGATGCTGTGATAACGATGTAATGAAGGAAAAATACAATATCAAAAACTACTCTGAAAATGGAAACTGAAAATTAATGACGTCATATCTATGAAACTTTATTAAAATATGTCACTAGAATAGTTCAATAACGGTAAAAGCAAATTATTGCTATGGAAACGAAGTACCATTTCGAAATTGCGAACTGCGAATTTTAATTTTTTTCCAAATTACCAGCAACCAAGTGTTCATATTAAACTAGAAAAATAATATGATTGAAACATCTATCATTAGTAAAAATTATGTGCAGTATTCAAAAGTTGTAATGCAACTTTTTTTTTTCAAATAAGCATACACATAACATAATAGTATATGTGCATTGACTGTTGTATCAGGTCAGGGAAACTATTCTGTAAACCTTACGACATTGAAATATAGCTATTATAGCACAATGAAATAAATTCTAGTTTCACTTCAGTTATATTTTTTAAAACGTAGAAAAGTTCATTTGGAATACACGAAATAGCATTTTACCTTTATAAATAATATAGTCGTGATGTCAATTTCATGCAAGTCAAAATCAACATAAATTGCTTAACTAAGAGTCTTCCGAACTTAAATATATTAAATAAGAGTTTTCTAAAGAAACAAATTGATACTGTTGAAAGTCTCAAACTGATTGAGTCAGTAAGGTGCCGGACCAGTAATCGGTGGCCAGCAGTTCGTATTCGTTCACCAGGAATCCTTTGCATTCATGGCCTACACGCTTAATGTCCAATGACCAAGTCCATAAGGGGCAAGAACACAGTAGAATTAATAAACTGAAGTGAACTGAACATAGGGTTATACGAAATGTTGTCTAAAATGCTAGCTCTGTGCAATATAATAATCAACTCTATTAATCTAAACATTTGCGTTTTAAATTAGTAATATAGCTAGAGAGAGATATATGTATTGAGGAAAGAAGTTCTGAAATTAGAGCAAAACAACAACAATGATAATGACGGCAAAAGCAACAACCAAGGTAACGTCGACTACGACAATGCCATCAACATTAATATCATCAACATCATCGTTCAACTCTCCTGTCTTTCTGCTTTATAACATAATCAGCAGCATCTTCATAATCAACCACAACAATAGTAATACAAACAAACAAAACAGAACAAATTATAGCAAAACCATTAAAAGTTGATTTGCTCACAAATTTTCTAAATTAGAATTTCTCGTTGGACATTCTTTTCCATCGATTTTTAATTTGACTGTAAAAGCAATTAAATGAAAGTTATATCGGCAAATTTAGAGATATAATGAAATCTGTGAGTAGGTGTACACATAAAATGTACATACACATATGCATAACTGTTAGAACAGGTACATATGTACAGAGAATGAAACAACTAGATAGATGGATAGATAGTTAGGAAGGTAGGTAGGATGGTTGATAGATGAATTATATGTGCTGCTTAATTTAGTGTGCACAACCGTATTATATATGCACGGATGAAAAGTGCTCATCGAGAGAGAGATACAAGTCTGCAAAGATATTTATATACAGAAGTAGATAGATTGATAAACAGACAGACAGGTAGATAGACAGATAGATGCTATTAAGAAAAGTTATTCTTTTAAGAATTATTCTTTGGGGGGTTTTTTTGTTGGGGTTTTTTTCTAAATTGTGGTTTGCGTTTATTCTAAAATTTTAAGAATTGTTGTTTACTAAATCAATAAAATGTCGACCGACTTGTCTAAGTATTGGTGATTCGTTCGTATATCGTTACGGTTACAGATATCGGTTCCTGAATCTTGCTAGCTAATTATGGCCGCGCGGCACCTTGTCTTCTAAATGAAGAGAGCAATCATTCTTGCAGAAGTTAAAATTACGTCTGTGATGGAAATAACTGCCAAATGGTGGAGGAAGATTGGAAGAAAGTGTTCCATCTTTTCGAAGCGATACGATACTGCGTAAATCACAAAGATAATAGTGATACATATCAATAATATACACATTAGGGTAATGGATGAGAACAGGTCAACCAAAGTCTTGTCAGTGATATTTGGTAGGCGAAACTATGCGAAAGCCCGTCGGATGTATATACGTATATCGGCGGTGGAGGGTGATGGAAGAATCGGTGGGGCGTTACATTCTGCTACGTTGAATTTGCTTTTCTTTTTCCGATGTCGATAAAATAAGTATTAGGCAAAGTACTAGGTTCCAATATAATCAACTAAACCCTTCACTGTGTTGCCCTAGCATGGCTGCAGACCCATGAGTGAAACAACTAAAAGAATACTACCTATCAAAATATTGCGAAATATGTGCAAATCCAAATTTCTGTTCTAAGGGTCTTACATATGCAATATAGTGAGTTGAAAATTCTCGATCAACTGATATTATCCAAGCAATTAATAAACAAATCCTCCCTCTAGGTGTGTTTAAAATCAAAAAACAACAAGCAAGGAAGATAACTCCAATAAGATCAGTTGATCGAAATTTTAGAGCATTATAGACAATGCAGATTGGAGTGGATCTGGTCTTTAAAACCAACTGGTGAAAGCAATGGACATGTTTCGGTTTTATTAGGTCTCTTCAGCAAAGCATATTCTGCTCAGTTGACAAGACTAAGATGGATCAATATACATAGAAATAGAGGAAATGCAGTGACGCTGATTATGAATATCAAGAATATGTTGAGAGAAAATACCTCATTGGAGCGTTTTGCAGTAGGGGCTAACAGATCAACTAAGATCATCCAAGTAATTAGTAAACAGAAACTCCCTCTAGGAGTGGTTAAGATCTAAAAGCAACAAGCAAGGAAGATAAATCCAATAATATTAGTTGATCAAAATTTTAGGATAATATAGACAATGTAGATTGGAGTGAATCTGGTCTTTAAAGCCAACTGATGAAAACAACGAACACATTTCAGTCTTATTATACCTCCTAAGCGAAGTATATTTGACTCAGTTGACAAGACTAAGATGGATCAATATACATCGAAATAGATGGAATGTAGTGACGCTGATTATGGATATCAACAATATGACTGTATTTGTATTAGTATGCAGAACGCTCCCCTGAGGTATCTTCCCACCGCTATATTACTCTTGTAATAATTGGGAAAAATTGTATATAATTAACGTATGCTTCGTTAATTGACTGTATGCAAATCAAATCGTATCCCGGTTATAACTATCAAAGACACTCGCCGCTGAGGTGAATCACCTTACTGGAACAAAAATTCAATCGATTGTCTTAATTTATAGAACTTACATGAAATGAATTTTAAAGCGTGTTCTTATATTGATTCAAAACCATCAATTACTAGTGAGGGGATGATCGATTCTCAGTCGGTTTCAAACGATTAGCATTCAGGTCTTTGATAAACAGAGCATCCGACGCGTTGATTAACGGGTAAGTGGCTGAGTATTCTACAGACACGTGTACCCGTAACGCAATTCCCAAACCGAATCAGCGTGACACAATATGTGACAAGGCTGGACCTTTGAATTACAGGTACAATCCATCCGACGAGCTTCCAAACATTTTCCCTCTGCCCAATTTCACTTAGAAGGCTTCGGTCGATCCGAAGTTGTGGTAAAGACACTTGCCCAAAATGCCACGCAGTAGGATCGAACTCGCGACCTCATGATTACGAAATGAACTTCTTAACCACTCGGCCATGCCTGCGAAGAGATATAGTTGAATGAATCTATAAACGTAGATGGCAAGTCCATATTTACCTACCCCGAGAGATAAAACGCAAAATAGTCCTTAAACTCAGAACGTAGAGAAACGAACATTTTTAGTGTGGGTATCTAATGTTTCTAACTTTGACACAGGCTATAATTGTGGGGGGGGGGGGCGGAGGGTAGTTGATTTAATCTAATATACCCTCAGCACATTGCTGATGGCATATTATCGATCTCAGAGATATGAAAGGAAAGCCTAGACTTTGGAAGAATTTGAATTCAGACTGTCTGGTGCTCAGCTCTGTGTGTTATCGTAAGTCTTAATCAAAGAGATGCTGATTCACTTATTTATCCATTGATTCCGTAATTAACTGAGTGAAAAATATTTACTCATGATTTCAAGTTAAAATATTTTTAAGGGCTTAGTCAGAGGAGGGAGGGCAGCGCCCGTCACTCTTTAACGACATCCGTGACTAGTTGGAGGAAGGGAGAAAGTTATCTTCAGACCGGAGAACTGGCTCAAATGCTTGCAACAGAATGGACTCCGCTAAAAGTACTCAAGGGCCGAATGGTAATAACGTTCGCTATGTTATTCAGTCATTATCAAGGTAAATTAACAGTTTTTTCGTATACTCCCTTCAAAACGTCTATTGTTAGTCATAGTTTTCATCTGACCACTAGACATAGATGATGCTACATAATATGTCAAGTATAGTACATACGAATGTGCATATGAATGATGTTGGTTATATTGACCAAATATTTGCTAACTGTGTGAAGGCGCGTAGCCTAGTGGTTAGTGTGTTGGACTCACGGTCGTAATGTCGTGGATTCGATCCCGGACCGAGCGATGCGTTGTGCCCTTGAACAATGCACTTCATTTCACGTTGCTCGAGTCCACTCAGCTAAACGTGAGTACCAGCAACAGCTCGCAGTTAGCCCTGCGGTGGACTGGCATACTGTTTAGGTGGGCGTCTTGTACGCTCAGTCGCTTAAATGACTCATAAACGGAGATATGTTCCGGGCTAATGGGCCTGTAGGCTCAAGACAGAATTTAACTTTAACTTTTTATTTGCTAATTGGGAGCGATTCTTCATTTGGGTGAGGATATTATCTCCTGTTATTTTAATATGATTTGTTACTGTTATTCTTTGGAAGATTCTAATATTATTGTCAGTGGTGTTCACCCTATGGTATGTTTGTCTGTATACAGGAAATACTTCTTTCGTGTAACGTCCTCTATGTGCATTGTTTAGTGCCTACTGAAATCTGCACATTCATATTTTTCACACTAGTGTAAGTACCACACAACCTTTATCCGGCTCTATCAATCTATATCTATCTAGTTGTTTGTTTTTGTGCATATATATATATTTGATATATACATACATGTAAATATCTATATATGTGTACATTTGAATATGTAGACCTACATCTATGTAGACAATCTTGATTTCTTAAATGTGAAGTCAATCATTGAAGAATAGTATGATTTATTAAGTCGATTCGTAGTGAATCAACGTTCTTATTCAATACCTTAATGCCTTTATTATCTACTAGCAGAGGTACCCGGCGTTGCCCGGGTATTTTATGAAAGTAACAATACATTTTGGCACATATAATATATTTGACCAAATAAATACGATCATTGTGTATTTTGTTTGTCATTTGTTCAATGCAAAGCATCAAGAAAAAAATATTATTAGTTTTGTACAGTAGTGTTGTTTTTGGATACTCCTCCGTTTTACAGTCAGCATATATAATGCTTTGTCCACTCTCCTCTTTCTTCTCTGTCTCTGGCCATATTGTCTTTCCTGTTTACATCCCTCTCTTAAGGATCATCTCTCTCTCACCCTTTCTCTGTCTTCTGTTTCTCTTTCTCTCTCTCTTTCTCTACAGAATGGAGTAAGAGACATATATATATATACATCTATCTATCTATCTTTCTATCTATCTATCTACCTACCTACCTACGTATGTATGTATGTATAATACTTATCGTATGCTCACCATTTCTGTTTTATGCGTGTTTGTGTTTGTAAGTGTGTGTAAGAAAGAGAAACGGATAGGCAGAAAGGGAGAGAGAGGGGAGAGAAAGAAAGAGAGATAGGGAGAGTGATAGAGAGTGATACAGAGGATAATATATGTGTGTATGTGTGTGTGTGAGCGCGTCCTTGTGAATGACTACTGTTGTATCGTTACCATCCCTCTACTAGTCCTTGTCAATTTCATACTTCTCTCTGTACTCCTCGCCTTAAATCTACATCCACCTCACACCAACCCTCCTCACTCTTTCTACTATCCCTGAAATATAGTCCAATGTACCTTCGTTACGCTTACACAAATATAAACAATCGAATTTAAATATATTGCTACCTTTGTAAATCAAAAAATGTTTTACCAATTACATGTCTGGTGAGATACTGAATATATACATGTAATTTGTGTGGGTGTTCGTACTCTAATTTGTGAGTGCATAGTAGACGCACACACAGAAAACTTAAATTTATATATATAGATATATATATATATATACCAAAATGGAAGAAATTAATCTTAATATGTTTTCACATCTAGAATTACTTAAACGTGAAAAAGTAATAATACCATATTGAGTGTCCTCATAGCACGGTAATAACCACCATTTTTGATGTCAATTTTATGTTGCTGATCATGGTCTTATCCCAGAATATTGTTAAACTTTGAAAAGACAATTTCAACATCAAAATCGTTTCATTGTGCTAATGTGGTGTGTAAATATCTTATTTCTGATAATATTCCACTGTTCCCAAATTATATTTCCAGGGCACCAAGCATTTTCTTGATCCCTTAGCGAATACAAGTTTCACTCAGAGCGTCGTCATGATAGGAATCGGCATAAACAAATGTTTATTACGGAATGAGCTTTGTGAAAATATGACAATTTGTATGCGGTATACAACATGCAGAGAAACTGTAATCGAAGTCCAGTAGAAGTGTCCTTCCATATTTTTGATCATCTGGATTGGAATGTGTGTGGTTTTTAGTAACTTCAAAATATGTTCATGTTTGTACCTATGGAAGAGATTGCGAGGCTTAACCCTACCCTGTGTTACAGCCCTATTAACATATTTTGTATAATAATTAGCCGATCAATGTAAGCTACAATGGAAGTTTCTGGTATGAAATCTCCAATCTATCAGTCGAGAGAGGGATGAACCTTATAGACAAGCGTGAGAAGGTCCTCACGCCAGAGGCGGTCAAGTGTAAACGAGCAGGAGAACACTGGTGAGTGCTCTTTAAAATTAGATCTGACCCTGCAAAAGCTATAGTAGGGAACGAGAATCCAGAACAGAAAGAAAGTGGCTCTATACGACTGTCACGTTCGTCTTTCAGTTGCTGGAAGTGAGAGCAATAGGCCGGTAACGGGCAGGTTCAGGAAAGATGCTCTTAATGGGGATTTTCATGGTAAATACGGGTAGACAGAGAGGAAGATTGCAAAGTATAATGAGGACAAGTTTGTTCTCATTATATGACGTCGACGGCAGGAAACCTGGTAGTGGATGTTACTTAGTGTGTCTGTATATGCCGGAGTAGTTTCCGAAATTGATGTCTGTAATCGTCTGGAGTCGAGGTAGTCGTTTTACAAAGTAGGGGGGGAGGGCGTTTAGTATTTTATTGTGTGTACGGTGTGGAGTCGGAAACAGAGCGTGAAGAAAATGTGGTGGATTTCTAAGTAGGCATACTGCTTACAGAGTAATTTTGATTGAAATGTGAAAAGTTGGATGTTTAATGAAACTTAGTAGAGGTCAAGAAGGAAAGAGGCTAGGAAACGCATATGCATGTTGGAATGCCAGTGAGCTTCTAGGACTTGCGATTCAAGAAATCATCTTATATTTTCATGATAGTCTTCGTGCACGAAATATAATTATGACTGAAATTCAACCAGTCGCTGATATTGTGTGTTTCCATTTAGGTGTTGTAGACAGCATTGATTGTTTGTATATCTGTTGCTCAGTCTCATGCAGATGCCTTGGCAATTTTACTTCTATGGAATTCGGTTGTGTGGTAGGAAAATATTTAGACAAATGGTCCCAGTTACCCGCTGAACTGTCTCGGACAAGTCAACGAAGGAATACATTTCCGGTCAGGGTTACTTAGCTTAGAATTGGCATATCATTTAGCTAACATATATTTCAAATTAACCGAGGTGTATAAGGTTTTGTGCGATAATTCTGCGTGGTCTATTTTTAAATTTTCTTATGTGCAATAATTAACAATGTTTGTGACAAATTAAATTTTAAGTTTGAAATTTCACCTACTTTGAATCGACTTAGAAAGTTGAAAAGCTCTTCAGAATTATTCACTTAGACCGCAAAACTTCATGCTGAAATGATCACGTAAGAGATACTGCACTTTTTAGAATAGATAATTTTTAACATTTTCAATGTGAAAAAATTGACAATTTTATGGCTACGAATTACGTTCTAATTTTCAAATTTTGGCCTCTTTCAATGCGCATTTTTTACGTTGGCATCGTGTTCACAATTAACCTCTTCCAGTAAAGAATAATGACATCGTTCTGGTGGAAGATACCGAATCCCGATGTTCTCTACTCACTAACTGAGCTGAAACTACCTCGTTTACACTCACACACACACACACACTTACAGGTTCTATGAATATATACACAAACCTATACATTAATATGATTAAAAATGCAAGGAATTATATGGAGGTCCATAATGAGGATGTCATACTTGATACAATTGTGCGCCAATAATATACAACAACAAATACAATATACAATGAAAAAAGAAAGCTTATATAAAACTAATTTATTCTGGTAAATATATTTCAGTTTTCTTATTTTGTTTCCACCTTTTGAGATAAGACAATGTCTTTTTTTCGTTTAATTTATATAGAAAACTAACTGTAGAATTTTATGTTTATATTATTAGAAATTCTAAAAATGTTAAGAAATATTCAATATGCCACAAAAATAAATATTATTCATTGTGTTAGTTTTGTATTCTTTTGAAGTTTATTTTCAATTGTTCTTTGAAAAATGTTCGAAACAGACTGCCTGCAGCTTATATCGATGAAATATCGGCTGTGAATCTTAAATAGTTGTACGATAATATATAAATTGAACGTAAGAAATGAGATAAACTACAGATGGTTTCGAAGTTAGTCCCACTAGTAAAACATCGAAATGATGTGAGTTCAATTTCTGCATGATTCCGAGAATAGTTGCTTCTAATCTTACCATCGTTCCTTTACGATGATATTTGATTCACACACACACAAACACACACATACATACACACACACACACATACACACACACACACACACATGTTTGTATGTATGTATGTATGTATGTATGTATGTATGTATGTATGTATGTATGTATGTATGTATGTATGTATGT
>JAOPJM010060784.1:0-14633 GCA_027124095.1 Muusoctopus leioderma
TATACACACACACACACATATACACACATATGTATGTATGTATGTATGGATGGATGTATATATATATGACTTGTTGAATAAGCCACTAAAAGCGAAACTTGAAGTCCCAGTGAATTGAAATATGCTTAATAAATTTAACTATATTAAAAGTATTGAGTCTTTCCATCAGTAAATGTTTGTTGTTATTTATAACTTTATAACTTAACAACTCTAATATTACCATTTACGCACACACACACACACAGCGTTTTTGCAATACTCCTAAACATGTTTTTTTAAAAATGTTCAATAGTCGTTAGAAGCTTGATTGTCTCTGCATATATATTTTTCACTTAGTAAGGTAGTGTTTTTGAAGTAGGTTTGTTACACCTAAGCACTAGCAGTGCCTTGTGGAAACCACATATTTTACAATACTAACCATGATATTCTTGGAACATAGATAGAATAAAAAATAAACTTCTAAACTAGTGGTTCCTAAACCCGTATGCGATTTTCTAAAAATCGTGGAACCTACACCTATATTTTACGGACAACCGCTGCCACCCTAATTTTAATAAGAAATTAAATGAAACAAAAATTGTTTTAGAGAGCGAATTTATATGAAAATCGTGAATACCATTTTTTTTAATAAAATATATTCTTTATCAAATTTAATTAAAAGACACCTTACCACGCAGAACCTCAGAATCCTGGGAACCCACTTTGAACACTGTTCTAAAATACAATTAACTGTTGGTTACACAGATGAAAACTTGAAAGGGAAGGAAGTCAACGATATAAAATATTGTACTGGGAAAAAGAAATTGCTAGTTGTCTCCCTTTAACGATAGGTGTGTGTGTTTTTTTTTTACTTTCGAAATTTTATCGTTCTATTTCGTTAGTTTTTCCAGGAAAAACAGTACGTTATATTTTGAAAAGAATATATACTTCGGAAAAATATATACATTTATGAATTTCTCCGTAGGGAGAAGATTACACACCCATAACAGATCGAAATGAGATTGTGTGATGACCATTTGGTTCAACAGGGAATCGCAGATGTGCTTCACCACTCTACTACGGCAGACGCCACTCTCAGTGTATATTCAATATTTATTACCTCTGAATATTTTCTTTTTGTTATTTAAAAATTTAGTGTGTGCTTTATCCTTATTTTGAGTATTGATTTATAAATGATTTATGTATGCAACTGTATCTTAATAAATAACTCGAGACTTAGGAAACACAAATTCTACTACTGATCTCGTTGAGTAAGGTCTTCAGTTGTTGTTGTCGTCGTCATCGCCGCCACTGTCGTTGTTGTTTAGCCCAAGCCGACTCTAACGGAGCAGACTTATGATCAAAGTTATTCCAGCTCTGACCATTCCGCCTTATTTTCTGGAATAGTGTAAGTCGGACTACACTATCCATTGTAAAACGGTAGGGTGTGGTTTGAGAGAGATTGATTGCTATTTCTAGTAGGTCGAGCGACCACGTAGCAGCTTACTCATGGCGTCGTAGGATCTTCGGTTATACTCATCCCCACCCCAGAGTTAAAGTATTTTTTCTTCAATTTGCCCCCCCCCCAATCGATTCCTATATTCTGATATTTTGAGCTTGTTTGGCTTCCAGATTCCATTCTATATGCTTCTCAATCATTGTTTTCTGTACAAATCTGGCGATATTTTGTCAATTAGTTATTTTTCTCTGGAGCACCTATCGATTTTACACCCATCCACCACCAATGGTGTAGCAAGGGTCCTCACCACCTGGGAGCAAAGACACTTTTGGTACCCCCACTTTAATTAACGGTCATCATAGGCCAGAGGAAATTTTGCGCCCCTTCACACTTGTACCTGGTGGGAGGGGGGAGTATTGCCCCCTGCTATGCTTCTACTCACGACCACCCCAACGTTAAATAGCTGAATCAGTAGAATATTAAACTGAATACTTTATCTAGTTCTATACTTCCTAGTTCTGAGTTCAATTCCCTTCCGAGTCTGAATATTCTTTTCATAAATCTGAGATCGATAAAACAAATACCAATTTATAACATGGCAACTAAACTTATTTATACCTAAGAAACTCTCCTAGATTTGCTATAAGTAAAGTTGATTCAATTTCCTATGCCCTTCTCCTTCCCCTCACCCTAAAAATAAATTATTCTTGTATTTTTTCAGAAGATACCATCCAAGTATGCAAGAATATTTTCATGAAGTATGTTTTTCCTTGGAAAATTGTCAAGATCCTTTGAAGGGGACATATGATGTGGCCATCTGAAGAGACTTGAGATAGATGAGGCACATGAATCTTCATTGCTTTCCATTGGTGAATCACCTGCCACTGCTACTTGCTTAAGAACACCTCTTTCCTTCGATATTAATGTCTGACAATTTATACATAATAAGGAATTTATTTTAATAGTCCAAGGCTTCTAAGAATAATGTCCTTATTAACTTTCCTTACACCATTAAAAATTCTTTATTTCTTTTTTTTTTCTGAGGATCTGAGCAAAATTTCATATTCTGAGGCATTTTGTAACAAGGTAAGTACTATGATGTACACCATAATCTAAAGCTCTGTTCTTTCACTGTAGCACTGCAAAATGAAAAAAAAATATGATAGTACAAGACCTGTGGGAAAAAAATGGTAAATCACATGAAAATCATGGAAGATGTTGTTACTCAAATGTACATAGCAATGCATGAACAGGCCAAATATAATGAACATATAATGCAGTAATATATATTGTACATGGTATATATCTGTAGAACTCTTTTATATACTTCTCATCTGGCCCTCAGGATATCTAGATCATGAAATGAGGTGAAATTAGATGTTTATAGTAAAAAATACAGAAAGTTGCTACTATTAAAATCATGTTTTGACCTGTATAATGGCCAATATACAAACTTTTTAAAGCTGATTATAATAGATAAATAATTGGGGAATATTTTTATCATGAGCAAATCTTTCTGAGCTCCAGTATCCGAGAATTCAAATCATTACATCAAGTATTCATTCATTAGTGACATTTTTATTTTTCATCATATATAAACACACAATGGCAGTTTGGGAATTTATTGATCATTCTGATTCCAAATATGTATACTTTTATATAGCTGCAACCAACAGGAAAAAAGTTATGTATGGCAATTTTAAAAATGTGAGGTCAAAGCTTGACCTCAAAATGACATCATTCGTAACTTTTGAACTGTTGGTTGGATTTAGCTAAAAATTTGGGAATCGTGATTTTTGCCTAAAATCTACCCCTATGCTAAGTATCAGCAACATCGAAGTGGTGACAGTGTTGTCCATTGGGTGATCTCTATTTTTGTATTTACAATTTCGCTTATTTTCTGTCTTGAGGGCCAGACCATCATCTGGAAGGGCTGTAATACATCTGGAAGGGCTGTAATACACTCCAGTTTCATTTGCATTGTAGGTGTCATCAGGGCTATACAAGTCTAGTATCAGCTGTATTTAGGTCTGCATTTTTCTTGTCGCCATTAAGCTTCTTAAATCCAATGTTTTATCTTACTTTCTACCAGGACAACCATTCCCTTGTAGGGTTGAACTCTTCTCTGTTTCTATTCTACTAAGTAGAAACACCCCCTTGTGGGGTTGAACTCTTCTCTGTTTCTATTCTAGTAAGTAGAAACACCCCCTTGTGGGGTTGAACTCTTCTCTGTTTCTATTCTACTAAGTAGAAACACCCCCTTGTAGGGTTGAACTCTTCTCTGTTTCTATTCTACTAATGCTCTACTAAGTTTTTGTCATTCTCTGACAGGATTGGTCCAAATAATGGAATGTCTCTGAACCAGGCATTGGTGAACCATTGGGATAATACCTCCTCTACACTAGTACCTTTTCTGGATCTTTGCTTTGTTCATATTTATAGAAGAATTATACAATTAAAAATGAGATAAAAAGTCAGTGGAATCTTCCGGTGTATTTTTATCTTATTTTTAATTGTGTAATAGAATTTCAAATGGTAAGAAATCTTTAACCCCAGTTAAACCATGATTGAGTAGACCTATGATCAAAGTTATTCTACTTGTGAGCATCACATTGTTTTAAGGATATGTAGGAATACACTAATGTGTCCTTTAAGATGGTGGAGTGATAATTGAAGGAAATTTGGCTGCTATTTCTAGTAGGCCAAATGACTCGTATTACGAAATATTTGACATGGATTTCACATTTTGTGAAGTTAATATAATAAAAAGTTGTTTTTATTTTAAACCTTTCTACCACTACACCATAAACCACCTGATATATCTGAGATCACACATTCACATATTTATGCTATACATTTCAGTAAGTCTGTAATCATGAATTTTTACAAATGTATGTTTTAATTCTTCCTTTCAATGTCTCTATTGTGAAAACATTTCCTATAATCTGGTGTTTATTTGCCAATAATCCTCTCCCCTTTCACATTGAAGTGATTTAAACTCTGCAAATTTCCAAAGAAATATTCTTTCATTCAATTGCAGAAAACCATTAAATATAATTGATTCAAAACAAAATTGATGGTATTTCACCTATTTAATAGTGTCAGGATTCACAATGGTTGACAACTTTTGATGGGAAAGTGAATAAAAAAAAAATTCCAAACGTAGTAGAAATGGAACCTACACCTTCATGTATTGACTATAACATAAGTTCAGTGTACATGATAGCTGATATTTGTCAAATTTGTCTGTTATTGCAGTAATTACACAAGGAGAACATTGTTTCAAATCTTCCTAGGTCATCAATCAACATAGACCTTGTATAACCTGCAGACAATTTTCAAAATAAACTCGTTTACTCCTCAATCCTCGTTTAACAATCAATAAATAAAATCTAAAAATTCAATTGAGAATATAAATAGTAAAAGTAGATTGGGGTCCCTTAAAAATGAACTTAACAGAAACGAATTAGTTAAAGAGGTTACCACTTTCTATGTTAGAATAACGAGGTAATTGTTTCACAATAGAGACATTGAAAGGAAGTATTAAATCATGCATTTGTGAAAATTCACGATTAGAGACTTACTGAAATGTATAGTATAAATATGTTAATGTATCATCTGAGATATATCAGGTGGCTTATGGTGTAGTGGTAGAAAGGTTTAAAATAAAATACAAACAACTTATTATATTTACTTCATCAAATGCTCATTCATCATTGCGTAAATCAGATTGCCATGAGCTCTACATGATAGTTCAACCTGCTAGAATTAGCAACCAAGTCTCCCATAAACCACACCCGAGTATTAAGAAAATTAAAAAATTGGATAACGAGGATATGAAAATAAAAATGGGATCATCAAAGATGGAACACCTTTATTATAGATTTGTTTTCTGTGTAGAAGCAATATATTTTCCTTAGAACATTAATTTGTCTTTCCATATATGTATAAAAAAGATGTAGATTTTGAGAGTGAAGAGTATTAAAACTGGAGTTGGCTGCTAGAGTCTGTATGGTTATTTAAAATACAGTTGTTGACTATATTGTATGTCTAAGTCTAGAGTAACATAGCACACAAAATTTAAAAAAAACGTAAAAATACTAAATGAAGGTGTTCTAAAAGAGTTGAAGGGCATAAACAGTTTTACTCAACTTATCCATTTAGAAAGTGTAAAAGATAAATAAAGCCAGTTAGATAGGTGGGAAGATAAAATATGTTGAAAAAAAATATATTTGTTAAACCGTACTGTGATTTCACTTGTTTATTTCAATGTAATTATAGGATTACCATACATATACAAACACTTGTTTTTTGTGTTTAAAAAACAACAACATGTAACTACACAATTATATCATCATCATCCTTATCATCCTCCTCCTCCTCCTCCTCATCATCATCTTCATCATAATCGCTGCTTCCGCCACCGCCGCTTTTATGTTTGCTTTTCTATGCTAGCATGGGTTCGACAGGACCTTTTGAGGTAGAGTTTTATGGCCAGATGCCCTTCCTGGCACTGATTCTTTTTGTCACCCCTTACGACTAGAACATCTATGCATCTGTTGGTAAGATGCTGGTTGTTAATTCCCTAACTAAAGAGAAATGATCAATCTTAAGTAAATTAACATTCATAGAAGAAAAAAAAGTAGAAATAATAAAACTATTGGATACACAATGACTGAAGACTAACTACATAGGGAATGTATGTGATCATTAGGTCACATAAGGCAAAAAACTATTATAATAGAGAGAATAAGGTTCTCACATTAGAGTAGAAATATAATTAGCTGAAGTAAATTAAGAATGTGCATAGCTTTAATCTGCTGAGAAACGATGCATGTATGACCAAGAAAAAACCCAAAAAACTATGCTAAAAATAGTGGCTGTCTCTGTTACCTTTGAGATGTTGGAAGTCAGATTGGCCAGGTCAGGGAGGTTATTTTTTTGGGGGAAGGGGACACACTGTTATGTGTTTCCAAAGATCGGGATATATCCCCAGAGAGAGAGAAGGAGAGAGAGAGAGAGAGAGAGAGATCGAAAAGTTTGGTGAGTGTAGGGGCTAGCTCTGGGGTGCATTGCTTGAGGGTAATAGAAGGGAAATTGTCAGGGCTGATTCAAATGACTTTTCACATAACTATGCAAGACCTAATTTAGTCGACCTAATTTTATTTATGGATTAGTCAGTGGAATGGACAGTTCCCCTGACCTTTTTCAGGTTGAGAGACTGGGGGGTAAGGAGCTTATCCTCTGACAGGAGAATTGGCCCAAATCCTTGGAACAGAGTGACTCTGCTAAAGGCGCCCTAAATCCATGTGGTGGTGGTAAACCGGACAACGGATTAAGTCTGTCATCCAAAGTGCCATGCAGTGGGATCAAACCCACGTCTTTAAGATTGTGGGACAAACTTAACCATTCCGGTTATGATTGAAAATCTTAACTACTTACTTAGTCATCTTCTACTATTGGTATCCCGGGTGGTTGTATAGCTCATTTAGCGTAGAGTTTTCAGAGTGTTCCAATTGTGGAATATAGAAACAATTTTCAGAGATGAAAATCATGTGACTATGTTAGATGTAATATATTGAAAAAATATGAAAAAACAATTTATGCCCAGTTAAAAAGGTTAAGTAGCTAAAATAATTATTGTCGGACCATGTACCTTGTAGCATGTACCTTGGACCATGTACCTTGTAGCATGTAGAAAATGACTCGTGTTAGTTACAAGTTTTCGTTTACATTCTAATAAGTAGACTTCCGTAACTATTATCGGCAGTTTGGAAAGGAGAGATAAGAGAATCCTTATACATTGTCAAATAACGACGGAACCAATCGGTTCGATTCTTACTCCCAGCTGCTGAAATTTCACAGCGAATTGTAATTACAAATGGATATGACTTCGCACATATATTTAATATGTAAACAACGTTTTTATGGTCAAGGGGAAATTACTCCACGTTTTTTTAATCTAAGGGAGCAAACTCTGCATAACTTTGAAAGACGTTAACAGCACGTTTGTGATAACTTCTGATGTGTATGTAAATTCGATTAAAAAAAAGATACCGGATTACACAGTTTATAAAAAAAAAATGTGTTTAAACAAATTTTGAAATAAAAATAATCATAGTAAAAACAAAAACACATTATGGGAAATTAGCCTGAAATTTATGTGTTTTAAATACACTTTAAAACTTTGAACTGTTAAACTTATAACGTAGAAGGCATAGCAAAGTGAGAGTGCAGAAAAAAAAAACGTCCATCGATGAACGTAAGCAAATATATAATTAAAGACGAGGAACAGATTTGGGAAAAGATATTAAAATAACAAATATAAAATGAAATAAAAATAAAAGAAGAGAGAGAGATCGAGATCGAGAGAGAGGGAAAGAAAAAAAGAAATATAGATAAATAGAAGCTATGAAAGAGAGACACTATGAGAGAAAGATATATATATATTGGCGGGATTTGAACTCAGAGCGCAGTGAGCCGGAACGAATACCACAAGTCTCTCTATTCGACGCTCAAACGACTCCGCCAATTCGCCCATTGATTCAAAAATGTTGCAGCCGTGACCACTATTTCTTTCTTTTTTAGGTATACTATAACTTGGACTACATTATCCAATGTGTTCTTTTTAAAGACAGCAGGGTGTGGTTTAGGGGAGATTTGGACTGCTATTTCTAGCATGTCAAGTGACAGCGTTGAGGCTCCCTCGTTGGCTCGTTAGTATGGCTTTTAATGCAGAAAGGATAAATAATCATAGAAAGATATACTATAATCTCATGATTGAAGGACAGATCAAACAGGAGTTGAACCTGGAGTTAGATATACAGAATATCAAAGTCCTGGCACAGATATAGCTGTGTGGGCGTGGTTTTGGGTTTGTTCCCACTGCACGAGTGTCTTCTACAATATCCTCCGGTCGACAAAAGCCTTGCGAGTGAAATTTGGTTGATGGAAATTGTGTGGAAGATCGTCGGAGGGAACGTTCCTGTTCTTGAGTGGTAGACGTTTAATGGAATCCACTCTGTTGAAAGCATTCGGTTGAGGTCTCCGGTCTTCGGATAACTTCTTCCCTTCCTCATATCAAGACATGAGTGGGAAGAGATTTCCATAGAGCCGACGTTCTGGGAAAGAAGGATTGGTGTCGTGGTTAGTGCAGGAACTTGGTAGTTGGACACAGCATGGGTGGGAATGCCTAAGTGGAGATGGCACGAGACTAGCCAGCTCCGTGGTGCAGAGGCCATTGTAGTAGCGATAGAAAAAGGTAGAGAGAGGAGACAGTACGTCTGTGAGCGGCCTTTCTCTGGATGCGGTTTAGGATGTCTGTGTGTACAGCAGCAGCATCAGCATCGTCTCAATGGGTGCAATACTCCATTGTGGGCCTCACATGAGCTTTGTAGAGTGTCAGCGTTCGCCATGAGAGATCCTCGGTGATAGTGAGGCCCAGCATTTGGAGCGATTGCGATGGCTCTAACTGCGGCTGCTCATGTTTAAGGGCGGAGTAAGGTGCAATGATGTTTGCTTGATATGAGTAGTGGGTGTGTTTTTTAATGTTGAAAGTGACAAGATTGACACGACCCCACTTGAGGATGCTTTCGAAGTGTCTATTCAAGGAAGTAGTGCATGTTTGGCGTATCGTGTCTATGTTGCATGTGGATGACGCTTGGTTTGAGAAGGTTAGGTAAGACACAACACCCAGATAAAGTGGCGGAGTACATCAAGTCACTAGAGCAAGCTCTCCTTGCAGACCCACCAGAAGGAGATACTCGGTCGAGATGGGACTTACTCAGGGACATCATCCTCAGCACTGCACTCAAAGCATTCGGGAAGAAACAGTGCAAGACACAGGACTGGTTTTAAGCAAGCTCACTCCTGTCATCGAGTTAAAGCGTGCTGCCCTACTAGAACACACACGCTACCACACTCAAGCAACCCTGCATGCATTAAAAACAGCAAGAAGCGAGGCCCAGAAAACAGCCAGACGCTGTGCAAATGACTATTGGTTACTACTCTGTGAAAGTCATCATTTGATATAGGCGACATCCGTGGAGTGTACGAGGAGATAAGAAAAGCCATCAACCATAACAGGTAAGACTATTAAAGACAAAGGCTATCAGATAGAGAGATGGGTGGAACACTACTCTGAACTCTACTCAAGAGAAAACAGCATCTAAACAGGACTCTAACTGCCGTGGAATGCCTGCCTGTCACGGAGGAATTGGATGCATTGCCTACTGTCGAAGATCTGAGTAAAGCCACTGGAAGTCTGCTCAACAGCAAGGCCCCAGGATTGGATGGCATCCCACCAGAGGCCATCAGGTGCACAAAGGGCGGCATGTTAAACCACCTACACGAACTACTGTGTCAGTGCTGGAAAGAAGGAGCAGTGCCACAGGACATGAGAGACTGCAGTATTGTCACCCTGTATAAGAACAAAGGAGACAGAAGCGACTGTAACAATTATAGGGGAATTGTTTGCTGAGCATTGTTGGGAAGTTCTTCGGTCGCGTGGTTCTGAACAGACTGCAGAAAATCGCTCAAAGAGTATACCCCGAATCTCAGTACGGTTTCAGGTCAAAACGCTCCACAATTGACATGATCTTCTCCCTTCGACAACTATGAGAGAAATGCAAAGAACAAAGACGACCACTCTATGTTGCCTTCATCGACCTCACGAAAGCCTTCGACCTTGTGAGTAGAGACGGCTTATTCAAACTACTCGCCAGGATTGGTTGTTTCCCCGAAGTTCCTTAAGATAGTTCCGTCATTCTACACAGACATGAAAGGCATTGTTCAGTTTGACGGCTCTTCTTCGGAAGCTTTCATCATCCACAGTGGTATGAAACAGGGATGTGTGCTTGCTCCCACCCTGTTTGGCATCTTCTTTGCTGTTATAGTGAAACACACCTTTGGAACATCAACTGATGATGTCTACCTCCACATAAGAACAGACGGGAAGCTGCTCAGGCTGTTTCGACTCTGGGCGGAATCTAATGTACGTGAAGTACTCATCAGGGACATGTTGTATGCAGACGATGGAGGACTGGTAACACACTCCTAGGAGCAACTGCAACACCTTATGGACAACTTCTCAGTCTGAAAGTGTTGTGCAAAGGCACTGAGCAGTCACCCTGCCATCACCATCAACACTTGCGAAATGGAGGTAGTCCATGAATTCACATATATTGGCTCCACCATCACGAACAAGAGTCTGAGATCAACAAACGCATCGGAAAAGCATCTTCAACACCAGCCAGGTTGACAAAGAGAGTTTGGGAGAACAGCAAGCTAATGACGTACACCAAGGTTGCAGTGTACAGAGTATGCGTCCTCAGCACACTGCTTTACGGCAGTGAGACCTGGAGCCTCTACTCCAGACAAGAGCGGTGTCTCAATGCCTTCCACCTTCACAGTCTGATGATGTCTACCTCCACATAAGAACAGACGGGAAGCTGCTCAGTCCCCAACAATTAAATACTGGCCCAAGTCCAGACACCCAGCCTTCTCACCCTGCTTCAACAACGACGTCTCCATTGGTTGGGTCACATACACCGCATGTCAGACGGGAGGATACCGAAAGTCCTACTGTATGGAGAGCTGACTTCCGTTAAGAGAACACGAGGGCGACCCCATCTTCGTTTCAAAGATGTCTGCAAGAGAGACATGAAGTCACTGAATATGAATGTCGAAAGATGGGAGGACATTGCAAGTGATCACACACACTGGAGGCTGGAACTAAGCAGGGGGTTTAAAAAGACGAGAGGATGAACATAGGCTTGCTGCTGAAGAAAAGCGGACTCGACGAAATTACAACACCGGGACAAGACTGACAGACACAACCTAGAAATGCAGTCGTTGCAGCCGAGACTGTCACTCCCGTGTGGGCCTCTACAGCCACAACAGACTCTGCTCTGCTAAAAAGACCAAAGCAAGGCTTTCCAAGGCGCAGATCTATGGTCTCTTGAGGCTAACGGAAGCCGACGATATAAACATATACACACACACGCATACAAATCCAGTGCCGATTAGAGAGGGTGTCAGTATTTATCAGGGAGCGCGTCACTATAACCCCCCCCCCTCCCTCCCCCCAAAAAAACATACCGTATTACAGAAGACTCAATTCTATAAGTGACAGGCATATTTGTATATGTGTATGTGTGTGTGTGTGTGTGTACGTGTACGTGCACGTGTGAGTGTGTGTCTTTTGTGAGTATCTATCGCCTGCTTCCCCGCTACCACCTCAGTGCTCAATCAATGTGTTTTACTTCTCTTCCTGCTCCTCATTAAAAGCTTTGCTGCTTCCAAGCTTAGTCTTTTCTTTCTCCATCGCTCTCTCTCATTATCGCTACCTATTTCTCTTTCTGTTTTTTTTTTATCTCCTCCTCTCTCTCAATACCGCTGTCAATTCCGCTTTCTGCTTTTATCTACCCCCCCCCTCTCTCTCCCTCACTTTGTCCCATACTTTATCTTTCAGTTATTTGTCCTCATCATTCTCTTTTGGTAATGTTGCTGCTGATTATATACTGGTACCTACAGATCAGCTACTGAAAATGACGTACGAGGCGATTATAGTTAATTTAAGAAGGAAGTCAAATTTTGTGAGTGCGAGTTCAAATTACGCTCAAGACGAAATGTAGTCTTCCTTTTACGTGTCTTGCCTTAAATCGTTATCGCTTTAGACCAAAGTTAAAATTTTTAGACTGTCTACAAATATCAGGGTCTATCTATCTTTCTGGGGAGCAGTAATAGTACCATGGACAAAGCTCCTATAAGCGCAGCCGTTAAGACAGTAGATGAATTGGATCTAATCTTTTTGTTTTGCTGATTGGATCCTTTTGCTGATTGGTTCCTAAAAGATTAGATCCTATGAATTGATACGAATCGATATTGAATGTGTTCCCCAGCCAGCAACATAATTACCTAACAAACAGGTGGCTGTCTGAAAGAGCAATACTTGTGCCCCCAAAAGGTTACGGTCAACAACATCAACTGGTAGATGTTACATGAGCTTCCAGGAAATAGTTACACCTACAAATCAATAGACATTGCTGTGGATCAAGAAGAAGTTGTTCACTATCCTGCCGAAGTTTAAAATTCCTTGGAACTTTCAGGTCTACTACCACACAGACTTCAGCTAAAACAGGATCTCCAATAATGCTGCTTCGTAATTTAGAACAGCCACGGCTATGCAATGGCACATGACTAATGATTAAGAAGCTTATGTCACATGTCAGCAATACTGCTATTCTCACTGGGTGCGCTAAAGGAGAGGGTGCAATTATAACCAGAATTCCACTCATACAAACAGATGTGCCTTTTTGATTTAGAAGATTCCAGTTTCCTGTATGCCTAAGCTTTGCCATGGCAATCAATAAAATCCCAAGGGCAAACATTGACAGTTGCTGGACTGCATCTTGAGTAATTTTCTTTGCTCACGGCCAATTATATATACGATACTCAGGAGCTGGAAGCCCCCAAAATCTCTATTTATGCCCCTACTGGTAAAGCAAATAAAAAATTGTGTATCCTGAGGTGCTGACATCACAATTTTCTGAATTCCCAAGGGTATGATGGGTACATATCTAATCTATATAATACTAAAACTGAGAATCTATTTGTCTGTTTATTTGTAACGAAAATGTAGCAAAAACATTCCATTGTATCTCAAAAATGTTTCGATATATCTATTCTTAAGTACAAGCTCTTTTGCCTAAAATCATTTGAAATAGATTTGTGCCCTATAAGATGATTAAAATAGAAAAATAAATCCATGTTAATGTTATCAAAAGAAACAGTTCCGCCATTAATGGAAGACATTCAGTTCACAAAAGTATATGGGAATGAGAGAGAGGGAGGTGGTGAAAACAACAGTAAGAAAGAGAGAGACGAAAGAGGTGAAAAAGAAAAAGAAATAGGAGAGAGGGTGAATAATAAAGAACACGAGAGAGGGTGACAGACAAAGGGAAATGGAGAGGGATAGTGAAAGAAAAAAGGGGAGTAGCGTTTAAAGGGCAGTAAGAAATATATAAACTAGACTTAAGTCACGAGATATCGATACAGAATGTAAAAGAAAGTAAGAGAGACGAAAACGAGTGGGGAAATAAAAAAGAAAGCCAAACTTTGTGGTAGAGAAACAGACAGATGGGGAGGAGACATCGTTAGATAGTGAAAAAGATGATTAAAATGGAGCTTATAGCAAAACTCTGCCATATATTTTATATATATTGTATATCGATCTATAGTTTATATATATTGTATATCGATATACATTTCATATATATTGTACATTTATTAAAAATACATTGATTGGATTGTCACAGCTGGAACGCCTTTGTGTTATCTCCTTTCACTGTGGGTTATTGAAATGCAAGTAACATTTTAAGAAGTAAAAAGTATTCATGCAACTCTACTACAAATAATATAAACATTGTGTTTTAAACAATAAATTTATGCAGAATTACTACGATTCTCATTCAACAAAATTGGCCATCCACTGCGTGCTTTCATTTCCCGAGTAACGCCGGGTTATTTCATCTAGTATCTAATATAAGCTGGGGCTCGTTGCGACAGTTAATATTTTTTTATCACTGCATATATTGATCTTTGCCAGTTCCGATATTTGGATGTGTGGTGTTCCTCCGGGCACTTCGGTTTCCACATGTTATAAGAATGATTTTATTTTCAAGAGTGCTTTAACTCCCGACACTCCGGCCTATAGTCATTTTTCAAATTATTTTCAAAATTAAAGAATTTCGAGAATAACAGATAAAATATTATGTTCAATAATAGTTTCAAATGAAATACAACTGTTTTCACTTCCACTTAATCATGTGTTCTTATTTAATAGGCTTGAATTTACTATATGTTATTTGAGAATTAGATTATGGAATATACTATTCATATTGAGTGTGTATCTGTGCATAGCGCATTACGCACCCGACTGCTATAAACATAATAGGAAATCATTTCATTTTTTTACATGAAAGATAACTTTTCAGAAGAAATACAATAGTGTTCTATTAAACCGAATATAGAACAATTCTGGGCCATTTATAGCTACTTTTCAGCCTGGGTAATGCCCGGTATTCTGCAAGTATATATATATATATATATATATATATATACGCCGGATTTCTAACAGAGCTTTAGCTGCCATTCCGGGACTACCCGTATTGAATGACCTGATTGAAGGCAATTG
>JAOPJM010061061.1:0-14624 GCA_027124095.1 Muusoctopus leioderma
GAATGCCTTGCAGTGTTCGTTCTGGCTCACTGCGCTCTGAGTTCAAATCCCGCCGAGGTCAACTTTGCCTTTCATCCTTCCGGGGTTCGATGAAATAAAGTACCAGTCAAGTACTGGGGTTGTTGGCCTTGTGCCTATATTAGAAACAATTATTACTGAGAAAAAGATGGGCTGGTCATGGTTTGCACTAGTTTTATAATAGGTCTGCTCAATAAGCACTGACTTGGTATAAACAACAACAACATGATGATTGTATCACTAACATTTATTTATCTTAGTTGCAATACTGTGGTCATCTCTATCTGATTATTGGTGTTTATTTGAAAGGCTCTGGCAGACTTTCCTGCCTTAAACACACTGCACAAAACGGTGCTCCCTCAATGACCGAACCAGTTGTGAAACTCACAATACCCATCGGGCCTTAGTAGTTGGTTCCATCATTTTAAGGTTTCGAATGTTTCCAGAAATTGAATACCGACCGATTACTTCAGGCTAAAATACATGCCCAGAGAGAGTCAGGTGGAGAGGTGCAATTTCCTGCAGAGAGTGTTGCGTTAGCTGAATTCAAAGCTACCAGACGGCAACTCTATGCAGGAACAAAAACATGTTACAACAAAACAACAACCAACAGATGTCTATTTTCTCAAACGTCTATTTTGAAGCAACTAAATTCGATAAAAAAAAAAATGATCTCTTTTGATAAGCGAAATCCACTGACTTAGATAACCCACAATATCCTTTTGATAAGCGAAATCCACTGACTTCGATAATCCACAATATCCTTTTGATAAGCGAAATCCGATGACTTAGATAACCCACAATATCCTTTTGATAAGCGAAATCCACTGACTTAGATAACCCACAATATCCTTTTGATAAGCGAAATCCACTGACTTAGATAACACACAATATCCTTTTGATAAGCGAAATCCACTGACTTAGATAACACACAATATCCTTTTGTGAAGTGTAAAAAAAGAAGTGACGTTTATAACAAAACCAAAATGGAGAAGCAACATTTCTGTTTGACTTTTGAGACAACAGAGTGTATTGTTAGGGGCGAATAACAGAAATAGAATTGATACTATATCAATATTAAATCTTAGAAATAGTCGCCATGATTATTACTTACAGTGCTCACACGAATGGGTTTCTGCACAAGTAATTTAGAAAGTACAATACGATATACATAAATACATATATGCTTACACACACAGATGCGCATATATATATATATATATAATATATATATATATATATATATAATGTGTGTGTGTACATGTATGTGTATATGTGTGTGTTTACATATATGTATGCATGTGTACGTGTGTACATACAAATATGTGTATGTACATATGCATACATACATGCTTCTGTGTGTGTGTCCATATAGATACGTGATTGTGTGTACATATATACATACTGCTTGTGTGTGCGAGTCTGTGTGCTGACGATATAAACTTACACATTTGTAATCATCCACGTACACACACAAACATTGATACTGGTATACACAGATATAGACCCATATATATATATATATATATATATATATATATAGGTTGAGATAGAAGAAAGGGTGGGAAATATAATATAGGAACAGGAGAGGGTGAGCGAGATCATTTATAATGCAACTAAACATTAAAATATGAAATCTCAATAATTCCATACAGACACACGCACACACATGCACGCATGCGCACGTACACACAAATACACCGAAAGATAAAATGAACAGGAGTTATTATCTCTAAATGATAAATCACCTTATCTCTCTATATTAACATTGATATAAACATGACAAATGATCATGATATAAGAATGCCCT
The DNA here is from genome assembly GCA_027124095.1 of Muusoctopus leioderma. NCBI lineage: Eukaryota > Metazoa > Mollusca > Cephalopoda > Octopoda > Octopodidae > Muusoctopus > Muusoctopus leioderma. The sequence goes on from JAOPJM010061061.1 coordinate 1,829, forward strand.
AGCCATAACGTCTTGTTTCATGAAGTCGATTCTTTGCTTGGGATTAAGTAAGGTTAAGTTGATAAGAAATACATCTCTCTTTCTCAACTTATGCATGGTCTTACTGATAATACGTTACATTGTATCTCAGTAATCTGATATTTATTTTACTACTTCCTTGGTTTCCGAACACTTGGAACAGTTTTGAAACAAAGATATCTCGAAGATCTTCTATCAGTTATTCCATAATGTGGAAACATTGTGACAATTTACTATAAATGATAAAAGTAACATTGTATAACATCATTTACGCATTAAAAAAAACTGAAAATCTGATCGGGAAATTTAATAGTTGTACTTGTTTGACAATGGGTTTAATCTAAATTCGTGTTATAACTGAAACAATTGCATCGTAGTAGTAGTCATTAAATCCATTTAAAACTTATAGATACCGTTATATTTATCTTTGTTTATATCTTTTAATACTATCAACGTCTTTCTTTGTACATCTACAATCTGGTCACTGATAATCTATAGTATCTCTTTCACTGAGATACAATGTAATACATTACACAGGGGCTCAACAACAAATGTCGTGTTCCAAAAATGAAAATACATGATTCCTATAATGAATCCAAATAAGTTTGACTTTTCTCTATCCGGTCAGGTTTTAGTGTGGCATGCAATTTAATTTTTGAAAACCCATATAGTTACACATCTATTAACATACGATCGAAAAGACATACCTATAGTTTAAAAAAGTTGCTTGGTTTGGTTTTCTGCTATACACTGCCTCAGACATGTATTTCGTGAGAGTTCAGCTGTAGTCAGCAAGCATACTGGTGCTCCAGTTGCCGTGGCAACGCTTTTCCATGATAGAAATATCACGATGAAAACGTTCAGAATATTCGTATCTTGCCGCACCTAGGTTTTTCCGGAAAAAGTGAGATTCAAAGAAATGAACCTTTAATGACATATTACACCTCATTGCTGAATATGGGTTAAGAAGGTCCCCTACTATTTCAGAATAGTTTTCGGCCTTGTGATCTTACAAAATGTTTGCACAGACACTTTTGAAACTTTGCCACGCAGCTTTCTCCACTTCATTCATCTCTTACTCAAATCTCTCATCTCTTAAAAATTCTCTGATTTGAGGTCCTACAAAAATGCCTTCTTTAATATTAACATCACTGATCTGGGGAAACTTATTTCTCTAGTATGTGAATCCAGTTTACGCTTTAACCATCACTTTAACAAAGTTTTTTTCTTAGGTCGAAGCTTGATGGGCAAAGGAGCATTTTCTAAGGATCAACAAATGAAACGTTCAAAACCTTTTTCTTGTCTGGAACAAGTGAGGTAGGTTTGAACAATTCTGCTGAACGTAGTGGTTTTTGTTTGTCCCTACTGTCCTGCTCACGTAGCAAACAACAGTACTCGGTATAACCTAGCTACAACCATAGCAAAAGTGCCTTGACCTTCAGATCTCGAAAGATATTCCACTTACATTTCTGATTCTAAACCTTCTCTGAAAGTAACTTCATGTTGTCGCATGACTCTTTCATGTTTGTAGCATGTGCAATAGCTACAAAAGGAAATATATTTCCGTTGTGAAGAAGGACCACTTTCAAGCTGACATATGAACAATCGCCACTAATGACCAAGAGCCCACCCACTGACTGAAGTAACATCTTTATAAACCACAAGTCCATCTTCCTGGGAGAACCATTCTTTGAATTCCTCATGGCAGTTGTTGATTCCAACCCTTTAGACTTGAACCTAACATTCAGCCTACCTTTTAGGTAAATTCAAATCACGAACTAGTTCATTCAACTCTCCTTGTGACAGTAAATGTGACTCACTGGGGGAAAAGGTAGCCTGGAATGTTGGATCAGAAATGTCTTCATCTTTTCCCTCGTGATATGGTCCAGCTTCGTTTGATTCCTCCTCACTAAGTAACATACTTAGGAGGATTTGGTGTTGAAAGTTGAGTACTGTGGAGACTGGTCTCACTACAGACGGTAGATTAGAGTATTTAATTAAGCTCTTTGTTTTTGAAGTGACCTCTTTTGTACTCACAAGGCAGAAAATAAGTTTGTTGTGTGATCTTTGGGTTCCATCCAAATCTTTAGAATAGCAAATGGCATGTGACGTGAACCGTTTAGCCATCCTGTTAGTAGTCGTACACATGTCAAACAACAAATGTGAGGGCCCCGACTCTAGTCCTGTTCACTCACTTTACATCCACAATAAAGTTCATAACATTTTTACCAATGCCGTAAGGAACTAATGATGTAAAGTAACGTTTCAGGGATTTTAAAGTTAGATCCCTACATGCATAGCAGAAGGATTTAGGATAATTCAGACAGTTCCGCGGCATGACAAAGCATCTACATGAGCAACACTGGTGTGAAATCAAATTAACACTGTGACATTTACAAGCAGACTGACTTGGAACTGCTGTACACACAGACACTAGGCTCATGTTTGCACATGCTTCAACCTGCACTGTCTACTGCCCTGACCAATTTATCCTGCTATTAGTATCAGCACTCTCTCCCCAAAGGTATAAATTGTACTAAATTTGCATACAAATTAATATAAGATGTATATTAACATTAAAATATTTCACTATAGTTATATTAATTAATACATTGTTATATTTTATCCAGTGATTATGCTAAATAAGGAAAAATGAACATAGCGTCACAAGAATATTAAGCCTGATAGGAAAACTCTGATTTTATATTCAGATTCATCACACAAAAGTATATATAGAACACCCATCAATACACTTGTTACACAATTGTTGTCTACCAGTGTGTATTTTAAACATCTACCATGCCTCTAACATGAAGCAGTTGGTAGGAAAATGTTTTGGAACAATTTCCGAAATAATGCATGCTCAATATTTACTGTTACAGATCGATCAATCGATGTCAGAATTGTAGAGAAGCGGATTAAATACTTCGCAGTTTCGTTCAGCCTTCAAATCCCACCAATGTCGGCGTTATTTTTCCTCCTACCTGCTTTCTTAATTTGACTACCAATTTGAGTATTATTTTGATAAAAAAAATTGATTTCAAGGAGCTGAAAATGTTGTTTTCAAATATTAATGCCAACTAGACATTTCTCTTGAATGTTCACCAAACACTAGTTAGGTAATATATTTTCCAACAGTCAGTAACCTTTCAACGACTTTCTCGATGAGTTTTGTCTTTCTCATACTTCTTCGGGGTTTGAGACAGTGGGATAGTTAACACAAACTGTTTCACCATTATATTTCGTGCTGTTATCATATGCAATGGTGGCAATTCTTATGAGTGAAGATGCGATCAACATTTAACACAACTAAATAATCAGTTTTAGTCTTTATGTGGTCGCTGGAGCTACTAAAAATAGCAGATCAATCTCTCCCAAATCATACATTACTGTCTTTAAAAAATGAAGGGCACAATGCGATCCTAGATGCAATGTGACTGAAAAAAAAAGCTGAGATGCTCATGACTTTGATTGTAGGTCTGCTCAATTAAGTCTAACATGGGGAAAAACAACACTAACAACTAAATAATTTTTAACGAATTTATATACTTTATTTTGGAAGATTCTAAAAATGTTTAGAATTATTTTTACTGATAAAACAAAAGTTTAATTTTCTTAACCATTTTAAAGAAAACTGAAAAATGATTTACTAGGTATTTTTTAACATTCATAAATATACAATTAATTTATATTAGTTTATGTAAGTTCACATCATTAAACATCGCTAGTTTGTGTACTTCATAGCTTATGTAAATTATCCTATCAGGTAAAACAGTCTTCGATATTTGATGATTAATTCTCCACATTTGACGGAAATAAAGCGTGTAGAATCACGTGTCCTGCGTAGAGAAACAAGATAATTGCTAGAGAAAAGAAAGTCGCCATTATAAAAAGTCAACTTTCAATTAAAAAGTAACGGAACATTAGGTATTATGTCTTCTCCAAGCTAAGACGGAAGAGATCTAGAATAAATTCCAATTAGTATTTAATTCGTCTTTCTATAATCTGAGTTCGAAACCATCAGGACTTGACTTTCATTCCTCCAGGGACAATAAAATAAGTAACGGTTGTTGTTTAACTCCGAATAGGCCCTGACCGAGTATATATATGATCAAAGTTATTCTAGCTATGGTAATTCCATCTCTCTTCAGTCCTGGAGTGTCCCGCACTACATTATCCAATGTGCCCTTTTTAAGATGGCAGGCTGATTTGAGAAAGATTTGGCTATTATTTCTAGATCAAACGAGCACGTAGAGATTTCCTACCAGGTCAACCAGCTGAAAGGGGCGGAGTACATTTCGTGTTTTTTCGCCGGCAGAGCATTGTATCACTTAACTGTATATACTTCAGTAAGTAGTGTGTGTGTGTGTGTGTGAGAGTTTCTGTTTTTATTCGCAGTACCATTTTCAGATACAGTGGAAAGTTCTCAGGGTGTATCGTTCAGGTCAGTGAAATTATTGATAGGTAGATTATTTCATTATTATAATTGGCAGTCGTTGACACGTTGGACAGAATGCCTTGCAGTATTCGTTCCTGCGCACTGAGTTCAAATCCCCCCTAGGTAAACTTTGCCTTTCATCCTTTCGGGGTCGATAAAATAAAGTACCAGTGAAGTTTTGGCCTTGTGTCTATGTCGGAAACAATTATTACTTGGGCCCTTGTGGCCAATAAAAAAAAAGAATTATTATTGCATCAGTTGATGTTGAAGCTGGTCATGTAGACGCAGGTTCGAGCTATCATTCCGAGGACGACGATGGCATTGGCGACGGTGAACGTGATGACGACGATAAACGTGACACTGATAAACGTGGTGACGAATATAAACGCTGTTGATTTGGGGTTTTTTTCCTCTGAAATTCTGATCAAGATTGCCAGATATACCACGTCTTTGTCCCTTGTCCATTACCAAATATTACGTAGCAATTCTGAAAAGTCAAAAAATAAAATTAATAAATGTGTATGTAAAATGAAAAAAATGCAAACAAATATTCAAAATAACACACAAGGAAGAATTACGATAGGAAGTCAGATACAAAACATATACATTCACACAAATATATCTGTGTGTATAAGATTAGTTTTATCTTTTGCTTCAAGATATAGCAATTAAATATTGAAGAATATTTGCATATGAATAAATTGTAAATATATTTGACAGACAACTACCTTCTGTTAATGGTAGAATCAACGCCTTTATTTTTTAAGTATATTTCTTTTTCTCTTTACTGGACATTAGCTGTTGCCTAATGTTTTTGGAAACGGCATGACTCTCACAACATCCTGTTACACGCGAAACCTTACCTCATACAGACTCAATAATTGGCAATAGTAGAAACGCGGTTTATTTTGCTATTTATTTCTGCAATTTAAGTTCAGTTCATTTAGCTGTTAAATATTCTTGGGAAAGCCTTGACTACCACAACATATCATTAAACACACAAAATAAAAACCCATAAATACATAAACGAGCCAAGGAGCGAAACTCTATATAGGTGTGTCGACTTCAGAGAAACGGTAGTCATATCTGACTCCAATCACATCCATTAAAAAGAAAGGACACATTAGATAATGTATTCTTCTTAGATATGGATCTGAATAGAATACACGGTAGGCATGACTTTGATCTTAGGTCTGTACTACCATGGGTGACCTGCAGCTGAACAACACACTACCAAACCCATAAACATACTCCACTAAACATTTAGAGTCCGTTTAATAAAGTGACATGTCTTTTTTATTTGAGTCCAGACAATTGATGGGATTTGTGAATATCTGTCCATAAGATGTCGGAGTGTGTTGCCAGTGAGTGCTACATCGTCTGCATACATGTCCCTGATGAGTACTTCACGTACTTTGGATGTCGTCCTGAGTTGACACAGACTGGGCAGCTTCCCGTCTGATCTTGTGTGAAGGTAGACACAATCAGTTGATGTACCAAAGACGTGTTTCGCGATCACAGCGAAGAAGATGCCAAGCAGTGGTTCACGCCACTGCAGATGTTGAAGGCTTCCCACGAATAGCCGTCAAACTGAACAACGCCCTTCACGTCTGTGTGGAATGATTGAACTATCTTAAGGAGCCTCGGTGGACAACCAATCCTGACGATAATTTTGAACAGGATTGTGTGTTAATGTGTACATATATATATATATATACTCTTTTACTCTTTTACTTGTTTCAGTCATTTTGACTGCGGCCATGCTGGGGCCCCGCCTTGGAGGTCGATCAGATCGAACCCAGTACTTATTCTATCAGTCTCTATTGCCGAACCGCTAAATTACGGGAGGTTAACATACAGAGACACACATGCATATGTATATATATATATGTATATATATATATATATATATATATATATAATGATGCAGATATGCTTGAACTCATCTAATGAGTGTACATGTCTCTTTAGTACACAAGTATGTGTGATTACCCTCTGCCTGTGCATCCACGGTGCACACATGTGATTGTATGTATATGTTCAATGTGTGCATCCACGGTGCACACATGTGATTATATGTTCAATGTGTGCATCCACGGTGCACACACGTGATTGTATGTATATGTTCAATGCACGCGTGTGATTGTATGTTCAATGCACGCGTGTGATTGTATGTTCAATGCACGCGTGTGATTGTATGTTTATGTTCAATGCCGAAAACTCAAATGGAGAATTAAAACAAAATCCTCACGGTACAACGAATGGATAAGATTTTGAAGATGCGATTCAGTTGGCTTTGTTTTTTTTCTTGGAAAACCCCAGCATTTGGAGGCTTTTATGCTAATCTTTTGTCACATAGCCCAGTGCACTGATAATATTCCGTACAAATGTAAATCTATAACTCTGATATGTGTGGTTTTCTGGTTATATTGTTGAAATGTCTCACAAATAGAGAAAGAGCCGGCTTCCAGCAAAGAAGCAAGGCTCTTTCATTGAAATTTAGACAGCATCAACAGTGTAGTCACGTATGTATGCATGCACATATGTATGTATGTATGCATGCACATATGTATGTATGTATGCATGCACATATGTATGTATGTATGCATGCACATATGTATGCATGTATGTATGTATGCATGTATGTATGTATGTATGCATGTATGTATGTATGCATGCACATATGTATGTATGTATGCATGCACATATGTATGTATGTATGTATGCATGCACATATGTATGTATGCATGCACATATGTATGCATGTATGTATGTATGTATGTATGTGTGCATGCATGTATGCATGTGTGCATGCATGTATGCATGTATGTATGTATGTATGTATGTGTGCATGCATGTATGTGTGCATGCATGTATGTGTGCACGTATCTCTGAGTGAAAGCATGCCATTGCATTTGTGGATCTGTTCTGACTTATGTATGCGCACACGCGCACATATTTTCATGATTGTGCATGTATATATGCACTTAACTTCAAGAAAGTTTTACATTTCGTGTAACTGTAATTTTCTAATTATCCGTCTTCTTTCTGGTTTTGTGAATCCCAGCATTTCAACATTCGTACTGAGGCAGTTAGTTACATTATCCAAGCGCTCGAATAATTACACGTATAAATAAAAATATATAGTCTAGGTGGAGTAGCTGTAGATTCTTCATTAGTTAGGCACCTATATTTCTTTCACTAATTTTTGACATTATGTTGGTATCTGCTGGGTGAATGATTTCCAATACAGTGCACACTTTTTCCTTCTGTCTCAGATCATTATGCCAGGTCTGTTATGTCTACATTTAAGTGAGGTTTTGACAGGGACATTCCACCAGTATATATTCTTTCATATTATGCGTGAGTACGCCGTCCGCATCCCTGTAACTTCTTATATTTTTATCATCAGAGCTATCCTTCCTACAGATTACGTTATATAATGTCTTGGCCACTATCATGCTTCATAGGTAGATAATACCTTGATGACTTTTTCGGTCAGCTACTTATGATGTGGGTAACATTTTCTGAGTTAATTCCACGGAGACCGCATCAGTGTGTTGCATATAGGTTTTTTTTTACCTACATCCCTATCTCGTTTTTGCATTATACATTACGTAGTCATTGTGCATCATGTATTTCGTGGTATGTTCACGACAGCAGATTTCGTAACATGTATTACATGTGGGGAGTCTGCAAATCTATTGGTGGCTTAAAAATACAGTGCTATACATCGGAATATATTTCTGCATACTGATATTCACACACGCTGCATTATTTGCATGAGTATGCCATCAGATATGTAGACAAAACTGTAGACAGAGCAGAGAAACATGCCATTGATATTCATATTCCTCTTGTAGTCAATAATTATTCTTTGATTGACTACCAAATACGAACACTTATCTTGACCAACTTTCATTTCTAACTTTCATTTCTATGTCCCGTGACAATGTTGTCACCGTATCTAACAACAGTCACGTTGTGTCGTAAATAGTACCTGAATATAACTTAAATTCAATGACAGGCAAGTTGTCGGAGACAAATGTTTTTCTGTCCTCTGCACATCCTAACATGTAACCATATTGGGAGACAAATTTCATCAACAGAGCTGACAAATGGTTTCCTGCCAGTACGAACAACAATACAGACAAGCTGTCATCCTGTAATATCCCCGTCGATAACCCGATTCAGTTTGTGATTATAGTAGCAGCTTCAGGTTTCTATTGATAGCTATGTGTACAATATTGTCGGTCTTTTAATGGCACCGAATATAGCAGATGGATCCTTGGCAAGGCGCAGTGACCCTAGAATCTATGAATGGTGGACAAAGTCACGCGTCTTCTTATAGTCTAGCCATACAATTAATAGACTTAGGAGATGCTGCGGCGCTTCCTTGAGGACAGGTTTGCTAATGAGGAGCTGTACAGCACAGTTCCGAACTATTTTCTTTCCTTATGCCTGTATATCTGTCACTACATAATACAGCTATTAGCTTGCTATGTGCCCTGTAGTTTTGGGTCACGTATCTGCCTAGGTTCTTAGTGTTGTCTGTACAACTATTAACCAGTCTGCTACATCAAGATCAGCGTTCATTGTTCTTTGAACAGGATGACGAGAGCTTCTCTGTAGAACGTGAAATTCCTCTACCAATAACCGACTATCGGGTCTCTTCCATGTGATTTTCCATTCGACAGTTCTACAACAACCGTTAGGAGAGTTTCCTTGGTGATGTGATCAGTTTTAGGAGTGACGTTTTCACATTTCTCATTTCGTAGCTCATTTAACCAAACTGCATCGCAGTTGTGCTGTTTGTTTGCATTCCGCATAACTCCACCTCCCCTGACTGATCCTGATCTTCCTGGGGAGGGCATTAACAGCATATCATACTGTAATATATAGTTTGTGGGTTTCATGCAAACTTATGGTTGATATTTCTATGTTTTAATTTCTTACGATAGGAATGCTTTTGATTTACCGCTCACAGTTCTTGTTTAAGGACAGTGTACCTGTGAGTATCTCTCGTCGTCAGTTCTCATATATTTTGGATAGTTTATCATAAAAACCGTAGCAGGTAGTTCGTGTGTTCGTTATTCAATTTGTATCTGAATATAGTATCCAACTGTCCTATGTTTTTCCTGAGCCTATCGATTCTTCTTTGAGAGGTATGCCTGTCTGTTTGTCTGTCTGTCTATGTATGTGTGTATGTGTGAATGCATGTATGTGTTTTTCTCAGATTTAGTTCATTTCTTCGTAGAATTCAAAACGGTGAATAACAAGTTGACTAATCTTCTTCGTTTGAATTAAGACACTTCCAGGGAGTTGTGAATATGTATGTCAGTGTGGGAGTATATGAAGGTGTATATTTGGATATACTAGAACTCATGTAATCGGTGTACCTGTCTCTTTATCACTCGAGTGTATATAATTAGCCTTGGTGTGTGCGCGTATGTATTTGCCATATCTTCATATGATTGTCTGTATAAATTTATTCCAGATAACTTAAATATAGAATCTCTCGAATGTTTTATAAATTTCCACTGTACAATTCAATAATCGAGATGATTTCGAGGATGCAAGTCATTATGCTACACCTTACCTTGGAAAACCCTAGCTTTTCCAGCATTATATACACATCAGTTCACCTATGATATAATGTACAAATGCGAGCTCCAATAGTTTGTTTGCACGTAGTGGTGTCAGATCACCGACCACTATGAACATCTGTAATACATTAATTATACGAGGTAAAGATTAATAACATTTTCAAGTATTATTTATAGTTATCCTTCAAGATTGTCGTAATTTGAATCGTTGTTTTTCAATCGGTGTTATTGAATATTTTTTAGGATCAGCCAATTAGCGATTTTACATTTTAAACATTACCTGCTGTTCTAAGAGTTTCAATTCCTTTTATTTGTTTGTATTCAAAATTTTGTTTCATTGTATTCAAAAGTTTGTTTCATTAGCGCGCAGTATTCGTTCTGGCTCACTGTGCTCTGAGTTCAAATCCTACCGAGGTCAACTTCACCTTTAAAATCCTTCCAGGGTCGATAAAATAAAGTACCACTCAGGTACTGGGGTTGTTGGCCTTGGGTCTATGGTAGAAACTATTATTATTATTATTATTATTATATCGACTGGATTTCCTGAATGTGCCAGTGTGGACATGGATCAACCACAGTGGGTCATCCAGATCGTATCTCTATAGGGTATTTGTTAGGTCAGCGGGAAGGATAGTATAGGATGTCCAGTTTCAGCTGGTCTGCTACACTGATCACAAATTTGTGATCTGTACGGTCGACTTAGATAGGATCCATTAGATAGGGACCCGGTTTCTGGAAGCTAAACGCGTCGTTCTCGATGCGTAAAGCTTACAGTGACCCGATTAGCAAATTTGTTAGGCGGCCGCAATCGTCAACAACCGATGGTGGAGCACTTTAAAGAGAGCAATTAGATTAGAATCGGTAGAATTTAGCAACGAAATAATAATTGAGAAAAATAGACTAGAGGGAGAGCTAGTGAGCAAATTAGATGAAGCGTTTAGGAAAGTCATCGCGACCGACATGCTAGCAGCGAAAATGGCACTCGACCATTTCTTCAATGCGAAACATGAAGGTTGCGTTGTCAGAGTTAAGGCACGTGCTCTAAGACTTTACTGCCTACCTTGATGGCGGGTCACAAGTCTCAGCTCTCAGCGGAGGAGGCAGACTATTGCGAAAAGCCGGTAATTGCAGCTGAAATTCGGGGCGCGTTGAGGGGTTGCGCAAGGCGCAAATCGCCTGGTTTGGATGTTCTGTCCTATGATATGCCAGACTTGTTTGGTGACTAGTTAGCAGACGTCTACTTCCACAGGCAGCAGAACGGGAGAGTTCATAATTATGTGAAATGAGGAGTGGTAGCACTGTTGAGAAAGGATGACACCAATGGGGACATAATATATAATTTCTACCCATAACTCAGAGTTTAAGATTTTTTGGCCAAGATGTTAGCGAAGAGGTTGGCGCTTGTCGTCGGTGGTTTGGTCGGGAGTATTTGAACGCAGAACGCAAGAAGCCGGAATAAATACCACGAGGCATCTTGTCCGACGTTGTAACCATTCCACCCGTCCACCCCACCCTAGACTGGTATTTTATTTTTCCCACCCCGAAAGGTTGAAAGGCAAAGTTGACCTCGGCAGAATTTGAACTCGGAGCGCAATGAGTCAGAGAAAATACCGCATGGCATTCTGTCTGACGTGCTAACGACTCTGCTAATTCAACGCCTGGTATTTTTGTTCATGAATCCTCCAGTCCGTTTTCAGTTCTGCGCTTCTTAGCAAATAGGGCCATTTTGGTTTTGTTTATTTCCAAACTGTTCAATTTTTTCAGGTATTGACCATTGTTTGCCATCGTTTTAACATGGAATTCTATATTCCCCAGGTTTAGCTTAGGTTTTAGCTTGCATAATTTCTGTTATTTCTCCTTTATCCTAAAAACTGCCTGTCATTGTAGCCTCTGTTTTGTATTTGTTGGTTTCATTGAAGGCAGAAAACAGTTTTTGTTGTGTAGTTAGTTTCCCTTATTCTTCACCAGATATTTTTGTAGTCCTATAGTGGATATTTTATAATTGTCTTTTAGTTGCATATGACTCCTAATCCCCATATTCGAGGTAAATATAATCTTTCTATATCAGATTTTGGATGACGTTTTCTAAATGCAGTCATTATATTTCTTGTTTTTCTGTGTAGTCTTACTAATTTATTTAGTGCTCAGTTGAGAATTTTATAGCTATAACTTATTACGTGGTCAGCTAGAGTAGTGATACCTATTACCTTATGTGTTGCATTTAGTATTAATATAATGGGTTTATAATATTCTTTCTTGAAGTTTCTTTCAATGTGCCTGTTCTACTGTCTAGTTAATACATTTCTAAGTATTTGTAAGTTCATGTTTGGTCTAATCATCTTATCTTTCTTTATCTAACATAATATTAACATAATATTAATGCTATTGTAATTCATTTCCTTATCTTCAAGTTACAAACTAAATGCCCTGTCAATTACTCTACCGAGTCTGTGTACTGTCTACCATAGTGTTTCTAGTTGTTTGTCGTCTGCAGTATACAATTTGAGATTATCTATATACAAAAGATAGTCGGTTGTTCTCCCATAACAATTGTATCCGTGTCTATTCTAGTGTAGCGTATTGGTTAAAGGTGTTAAAGTCAGACAGAAAAAAGGTGTGGAGTCTACTGAATATCCTTCTTATAATAGAGATGAGATTTGATATATACTCTTTTACTCTTTTACTTGTTTCAGTCATTGGACTGCGGCCATGCTGGGGCACCGCCTTGAAGTCG
>JAOPJM010061340.1:0-14622 GCA_027124095.1 Muusoctopus leioderma
CTATGGACTCTGGCCACGTCCGCAATATTAAAAATAGTATTACGTGGATATTTGGAGGTATACAGGAACGAAACGGACAAACACGGGACGAACGAGAACTGGGTGAACAGAACAGAACAACACAACAACAACAAAGTGCCTTACGGCCCGTCGATAGAGATAAAGATGGAGGTCTGGTAAACGACGGAAGGAAGAAAAAGGAAGAAAAGGGCAAAAAAGGGAAGAGACGGACGCTTCTGAGGGGATTCAGAGAAAGAAAGAACGAGCGAGGCATTATGGGAGACAGGCCGGTGAGTGACCGGAATATATATATATATATACTCTTTTACTCTTTTACCAGTTTCAGCCCGCGGGATGTAGCCATGCTGGGGCACCGCCATCGTTAACATATATATAAAAGTTAATTCTTTACCAAAGAATTTGCCTCTAACAAGGTCCCCTCAAAATTGTAGGCCCACGTCAACTGCCCCCACCCCATCCTCTGCACGAGCCTGAGCAGAACTAACGGTTCGTACCCAGTAAGAAGCGTTGTACTATGTCTATGGCCAAAGACAACTTTCAACAATCCAATCAACTTAAGCAGTAATTAAGGACTTGGGAAAAATACCTAGAGATATGCTCTACAAGAAAACCAAATGGTAAGTTCGGTGCTAACATACTTAGTGTAGTGAGCCAAGAAATTTTAATTAATTAAAATCGTACTCGTGGCGAGGAGAAAGACCCATTAGCTTAATGACGAATTCTCGTCAAGAAAGACAGGGGAGTCAACACCGAAATCTTAATTAAAATTCATTCAAACCAGAATATGAGCATTGCAGTAAGTTAGTGTTAACATATTTAATGTAATGTGCACTAAAATGCCAATTAAATTATCCGGTGGAGAAAACACAATATTAGCCAATTACTAATAGTGTTTTAATTATTCAGGCAAGTATGAGAGACAACCCTCGGCATGTTTTGGTTTTATTAGACCTCATCAGCGAAACATAGACATAGCTGTAATTAGGTAACGCATCGAGTTTTAGTAAGGTTATTTAGGTAAGCAGTGGATGCACCGTATAATTAGTGAGTGTTTACATAAACTCATAGTACAGTACTGAGTTCGATTCCACTCCTACGTATAGCTTGGAGATGGACAAGTCACCAACAGGCTGATATGTTCTAAATATACAGCATGAACGGCGCATTCTTCGGCGATGTCCCTACTACCAAATAGGTAACTTACCAATTAAGCATTAATTAATTATCTATTGGAAGATGTTACACAGTAGGAACAATGAAGAGCTGTAAGGAGTGGTGGCATAGTAAAACTAACGAAGTGTTTCATTAGCATGCAAGACTGAGTTCAGTTATCCGTCCGAAACAAGCAAGCTGATTTGCCCTGGATATGTCCAATGACATTATTCGTTATTAAAGTTAGCCTGATTGAGCAGACCTATTATTATATCAAAGGCATTCCAACAGTGTCCGACTTGTCTTTTTGTATATCAGGGACTACATTGTCCAATGTGTCCCTCCTTATATTCCATCAGCCATGTACAATCTTAGTGTAATGTCGTTGTTGTTGTTTAGCCCCAGGTCAGCCCCGATCGAGCAGACCTATGATCAAAGGCATTACAGTCGTGACCATACCGTCTTTTTCCTATGTGCAGAGAACCTCGGACCACATTATCCAAAGTGTCCTTTTCTAAGACGGGTAGGGTGTGATTCGAAGGAGATTTGGTTGCTATTTGGCACGTCTTAGTGTAATGTAGCTTAACGTATGTCCAAAATCTGCTGCTACAGCTGTTGTCCATTCACGAATATATTCTAAACTTAAGGTTTTATTATTGCTGCTTTGATGAGAACACGAGAGCAAATAGGTAAACATTTCCCTAACAACAACAGCAACAATAAAATGAGGTTTCTATCAGTATTAAGGATTTCTTACATAGGTGTAATGTCACACATTCTAGTGGAGAGGAGAGTCGATTATGTCGACTCCAGTACTTGACTGGTACTTTATTCAATCGACCCCGAAAGGATGAGATTTGAACGTAAACGGCCATAACTAAATACTGCAAGTCATTTTGTCCGATAATCTAACGATTCTACCAACCCACTGCCTTCCACAAGTGCTAATAATTGTTTCTAACATATGCACAAGGTCAGAAATTCTGGGGGAGGTTATAAGTCGATTAAATCGACTCCAGTACTTGTCTGGTACTTTATTTTATCGATCCCGGAAGGATGAAGGGCAAAGTTGACTTCGGTGGGATTTGAACTCAGAATGTAAAGAGCCGGTAGGTATAACAATAATAATTTCTTAACCATAAATTTGCAGGGAAAGTGATATTGTTGATGAAAACGACCCCAATATATCATGATTGGTACGTATTTTAGTTACCCGGGAGAGATGTGAACTTAGAAGCTAGAGGTAGAAATTTAAATACTGGTAGGTATTTAGTTCACTGCTCTCTTGCTCCTGCCACTCCACCTTCCAATCAATAATAATAATAATAATAATTTCTTTATTAGCAACTGGGACCACATAAAAATATATTACATTAAAAAAAAAAAATCACAATAAGTTGGGGTGTACATAGTTTGTGAATAAGTTCCCAGGCATACGTTTGATAAATATACATACCATCTCACTGTGTAAATAGACACTCTGTTTAAACCACGGGGCTCTCTATAGGGCGAAGAGAACAGTTCGACTAGTACTGATGCAATTCTAATCTCGAAATACGCACGTCTATACTCGCACTCTCACGTACATTCTTACATACGCGCGTACACACTCACACATACACATTTCTTCTATACACGTGCAATATGGATGTTATTAAGTTTAAATCAACATTTTTACTCAATAGGCTTAACACACACATTCTGTTTAAAATCGATCCCGTCATTTTTATATTTGGTTTTGAGTCATTAACGAGGTCATGGAGTATATAAATACACACACACACACACAGGTTTGTTTATGTATTCATTCGGTAGTTTAACGAGGACAGGTGCAGTACCAACATTGTTCTTAGGTCCATTTTTTTCATTAACCGTTATTGTTCTTTAACCCCGGGTCGACCCTGATCAAGAAGACCTATGATCAAAGAGATGCCGTCTTATTTTCAGATACAGTATATCTAAGACTCGGTGGTGTGTCGTGAAAAATATTCTAGGGTAAGCAAACGACACGTCTTGCAAGTTTAAAAGTCTGTACGCCTATAACAGTGGGTATACATTTACTGAGACAACAAAACAAATGCAAACAAACAAAAAAATGTCAACTATATAATATGCTAAGTAAAGATTTTTTAATTTAGAAGGAAATAATTTTTATAGGGTACGGAATAATTACTCCCTTTCAAATTAGTTAACTATTAATTCAATAGTATATAATAAACCTTCTGCATTTTTTTTTTGTCTCACTGAATTTACTCTTGTCATAGACGTCCAGACTTTTAAAACTTGCTTACCCTAGAGGTTTTTTCATGACACGCCACTGCTAAGACTAGATTATCCAATTAGTTCCTACTTTTGAAGTCGGTAGGGTGTGAATGGGAGGGAGATCTGGCTGTTGTTTCTAGTAGGTCGAGCGACCACGTAGAATCTCCTTCGTTGGCTCGTTTTTTTCATTAATTAGTCAGAAGCTTTTGAAAAAGAAAGGAAGGACACATTGGATAATGTCTTAGATACACTATGGCTGAAGAGAAAAGACGGGATGATCACTGTTGGAACGCCTTTTATCATAGATCTACTTAATCAAGGCTACCTAGGGCTACTAAACAACATCTTATGTTATTTATGAAAATAGTAATAATCAGAAACATTTTCATTTGATCCAGGTGGCTTTTGTGGTGGTGGAGGTGGTGGTGGTGGTGTTGATGGTGGCGGTGGTGGTGGTGGTGGTGGAGGAAAAGACTGATAGCTCGCATTTATTCTTCCCCTAAAACATCTTAGGCTTCATACGAAACTGGGGAAGGCAGAAGAAGGTTCTCTTCAGTGCAGTGTACCCTTCACCGTACATTTTGACAGTGTCAAATCAAGCTGCGTTTGGAATCGGTTATGCTACTGAGAGAGAGAGAGAGAGAGAGAGAGAGAGAGCAGTATTTACTTCTATATATGAAAACCTAACCTGGATTGGAGAGTGTGTGTGTGTTTTGGAAAGCTTTTTGGCTGAGGGCATTTTAGAACATCGTCATTAAAATAGACAAGATGACAGAAAGACAAATTAATAAACAGATAAAAAAAACAACTCCAGACAGTACAAATGAAATGATAAAAAATAAAGAAATGGATGATGAATATAGTTTTGAAAATACCGGAAACCATTTATTTACAGGATGTCACTGATCAAGAAGACAGCAACTACAACAACCAGAACATCTAGAATATCAATTAAAAACAATCCATCAAACCTAGACCAGTTTCTACATAACAGAAACAACAAACACACAAGCAGACAACAAACACACTGGGAGGAAGTAAACGATATCAGACTGCAGCCATATTGAAATGGTGACAAGTAAGCAGTGTTTTGTATGCATCTGGAAAGTGAAATGGTTTATTTGTATTTTTTAGTTATTTCAGGAGTTAATATATATGAGGTGGGGAGCTGGTGGGGAGGAGGTGGGGAGCTGCTTACAACATTTAGTTTCGTCCTTCAACGTTCCAAGTTCTAATCTTGTCGGTGTACTTCTTGCATTTCAACCCTCCAAGGGCCATAACATAAATAGCTACTGGTAATACCTGCTGTCGACTATAGTCGATACCATTCCCTTACAAAAACAAATGGACTGTGTTTGATCTAATCGAAAACAAAAATACTTTTTTTAGTTAAAAAGAAAATGAATTATACACACACTATTAATGCACTTGGAAAAGGTGTGAACATCACATGCCACTTTAAAAGAAACCCGATGTTTGTTTACTGATAAAATTCATTTATTTTCCTGGTTCTTCTGAACTTAATTTATAAATTCTACATTCCGGTTTACTTTGGTTTACACGAGTGTTTGAACACTGGAGTTTCCTGGTATCTATTAGGATCAGTGAAATGAAGATGTGAGAGATACTCCAAGAAAGAAGAAAAGGATATTCAATACTCAAATCTGGAGTTACTTTAATCGGCTGCTGTCTTTTCGTTTTGCTGGTCATGTATGCTTAATTTATTAGTTAAATTCTTTCAAAGCCCGTCATCCTCTCAGTTATACAGAACATTTGAATACAATACTGATAGTTGACAAAAAACTCTCCAATCAATAATTTACAGCTAAGTGTATTGGGTCCGTTTGAAGTATCTTAGCTATGGACATAATATAGCTAATGACTACATACGGAACATGGATCCTTTAGTTCACTAGCTAGAGGCTATCAAATCCAGTTGTAGAACTTTAAACCAAAGTGAATAATAATAACAATAATACTAATTCTTTCTTTATTGGCCACAAGCGTCCAAACATGCAATACAGCGTGGAAAACATGGGGTTACAATATATGTGGGGTTGGACGAAACAAGGTTATATAGAAACGAGGGGTAGAGGTGAGGACATTATGCAGTTGACGGGTTAAAAATCTAATAAAATGAGAACATGAAATAAATATAAAATTATTTTAAAACACAATAATTAAAACAAGATGTAATATTATAAAACCATTGAAGACATTTAGGCTTACCCACCAACACGTAGGTGGGAAGCCACTGGTTAGGTCGAGTCAGAGCACCCCACACCTCTGTTCGCCCACCAAACATTATACATTTCTCGTGAGACACTGAAAAAAATGATACATGCACTAAAGACACTGAAATGCCTGCAGACATTTCAAATTAAAAAAAATATCAGCTTTTCTCCCGTGAGAAGTCCTGTCGAAGCCTTAGTCTTAGGAAAATTCCTTGAGAAAAAGGCTATTTGGCAGGACCATGTCACGAAAGAGAAAATATCTTTGCCCGAATATTTTATAGAAGAACGGGCAAAGCACAAAATAATGTATTTATGTAGTAAGAAGAACGGCGGGGTCTTCCAGTTGCAATCCAAACAGCAACTGGAAGAGGCTCTCCATGATATCACCAAAGATATTATTGCAATTGATCACGGTAAAGCCTACGGGACTGTATCGGTGGATTTTAGGAGCGAAGCTGCAGCCAGACAACAGGCTGCAGTAGTAAGGCACACATCCGGCCATACGCTTGTGCCCCAGTATCTGGGTGAAAGAAATAGGGGAATGAGACTGATGGTGCAGGGCAAAAAAACCAAACTGCTATACCCGTGGCAGCAAAAACTATTTAAAGTCCTTTTGCCCGGAACACAAGAAACAAATACAGAGGTGAACGTGTGGTGAAGGCACTAGAGTGCAGGAGATGCAGCAACAAGAGCAGCATAACCAACAACGAGAGCAGGAGATGCAGCCACAAGAGCAGGAGATTCTGATATGCACAGCACCATCAGTCACAGCTCCCGAAATGGTGGAGGAGGTCACCTCATGCCAAGTCCTAAATCAGGAACCCTGTCCTCCGACCGTAGAAACCAGCAACACCACCCATCATCTTGTGACGAGTTGGGAACAAGTGGAAAAACCAAACTGCTGGAGGAAATACAAAAGGAAAAAAAGAAAGAAACACCAAAAGAAAGAAGCCTAGAAAAAGAGAACAACAGAAGAAGCTGAGGAAAACCATCCTCCCACGAACAACGATACCATAGGCACGACCAAAAAAAGGTGATGAGGTTCAACCTTCCGAGGACTTCGATAACATCGTGGACACAGCAAATGAAGGTGAAGAAGTTTAGCCTCCCAAGGACTACATTGTCATTAAAGAAGAATCAGAACCCCTACTGTTCACGGTCGTCCGAAAATCGAACGAAGACCTCATGGAGCTTGTCGAATATATAAGGACTGGGGCCATCAGATAGGATCAGACTACAAAAGACACGCTAAAAATAGATTCTTGATAAGAATAATAGAATATTATTATCATTTTATAAAAAACAGACATCCAGAGGACGTGGGAATTTTATTACGCCAACCCACAAAAAAAATGCTAACGGGCAGCTTTGGTTGCATCAGTTTACAATATGAGCAGTGGTTGGAGGGTAGAGATGTGGGGTGCTCTGACCCAGCCTAAACAGTGGGTGCCCACCCGTGTGTGGGTGGAAACCCAAAAATGCTTTTTATGCTATTCTTACAAAATATCTTGTTTTAATTATTGTGTGTTTTTGTATACTATTTTAATTATTACATGTAATTATTTCTATGTTCACCTATATTTACACACATTTTTTATCTGTAATTGTACAACGTCTCCTACCCCTCCCTTGTTTAGAAAAAAAAAACTTATCCTGTTTCACCCCACATGTCTGTAAACCCGATTTGAACGTTTAATGTCTTGTATTGAATGAATGTAGGTGGATGTAAGCTCTTTGTGGCTAATAAAGAAAGGATTGTTGTTGTTGTTGCTACTACAACAACAATTGTTTCTGGTGACATCTGCTGCCCATTGCTCTGATGCATCTCCATTTTTTTGCGAAGGGAAAGTCTGTTAGTCGCTCAATCTGCTAGAAACAGCAACCAAATCTCCCTTGCTAAGTTAAATAATGAAAGAATACATTAGATAGTGTAGTCCTAGATATACCTAAAATGACAGGATGCTTATGGCTGGAAGGCCTTTGATTATAGATCTACCTGAGCAGTGCTAACCTGTGGCTAAACAATACAAACAACCTATTACAAGCCAACAAAGGAGCCTCTATGCAGTGCCTCAATCTGCTAGAAATAGCAGTCAAATCACACCCTACCATCTTGAAAAAGGAAGGTCACATTGCATAATGTAGTCCTAGTTATACTATATCTGGAAAAAAAAGATGGGATGGTCACAGCTGGAATGCTTTTGATCATAGGTCTGCTCAATCTGGGTTGGCTTGGTGTTAAACAATGACAACAACAGCTGCCTGTTATTTTCATGGGTAATAGGCCTTAGTATGTTAGCAGCCTATCAAGTGGACAGTGATGACAGAGAATTCAATGGGATGTGTGGTCAGTCTCATTTTCAGTCATTTATTCAAATATATTATAAATGAATACTTTTTTTATTCTTTTGAGGACTTCATAAAAAAATAATTTGATCCTGGCAGTACTTGAAATCAGAACTGTAAACTACTTTCATTCAGCTAGTAATTTTTTCAAGATATTTATGGAGCATAATAAGAGTGGTGTATGTCTGCTGTATAGGTGGATAGAGAATGGATATGGATACATGAGATTGGGTATAAGTGAAATGCTATGAAACTGTTACTATGCACTGGCTCTTAAAAGCTGCTTGGACTCCGGTGGTATTAATTGACCAATTGAGAAACAGACTAATCAATGAACCTAATTTGATCACAATCTTTTGAAACAGATTCTTGTGTATATAGCCTGTCCTAAGAGACATCCTGCATAATTGATATCAGCTTTCATGGCATGAGAGACACCTTTCCTTCCTGAGAGACACCTTTCCTTAGCTGAGAGACACCTTTCCTTCCTGGGTAAGAATGCTGGTCTAGTGCAGAGTTTGACAAAAACAGTATTTCAGTTTAACACCTCAAGTGTAGAAAATGTTCATCACCTAAACATTCCACTCCCATCAGTGGTAAAGTATACTGCAAAATAGTACTTATACACAGCTAGGTGGACTGGGTTATTGAGTCAGAGACACTGTACTACACTAGTGATGAGATGGAAAGTGTTGACTCTCTCCTTTAACAACCATGCAGAGATACCAGTATCTTGAGGAGCTAGCAAGGGAGCTTCTACACAGTCACTCAATCATTGCTGGAATGCTTTTGATCTTAGGTTTACTTAATCAAGGTTGACCTGGGTCTAAACAACAACAGCAACAACCAACTACTTTTAGCCAGATCCAGATCTCTGTAAGTCACTGAACAACCAGCACACTAGTTAAACAATCTAGATTAGCAATTTACTGTTGAATCACTGTCCCGGATTTTAAATTCAACATATTTAGGTTTACGTCTAGCTTTTAGACTATAATTACTAGAAGATAACAGACCATTATTTGTGTTGAGGCCTGTTTTGGGGGTGAGGACTAGGATTATAGAATGTTAGGAGCTATGATTCTAGCATTATGCATGGTTTATTAGTAGGTAAACTAACTTACATACATACTCTCCCTCCTTAACATATGAAACAACTACGTAGTTATTGTTTAGTCCCAGGTCAGGTCTGATGAGGCAGACAAATGACCAAAGATCTTCCAGCTGTAACTATCCTGTCTTGTTTTGCAGATATATAGTGTTTAGGGGACTGCAATATCTAATATGTCCTTTTATTTATTTGGTAGGATTTGATTTGAGGAAGATTTCACTGCCTTTCTAGCTGGTTGAGCAAATGTGTAAGAAGTTCCCTCATTGGTTCATTAAACTAGTTGAATGTCAAAGTGAAAACATAGCTACTGATGCTACTATCATTGATGTTGTGGCTACCATTACCAAAACTGCTATTGCTTTTATTGAAATGAGTTGAAAGTAGCTGATTAAATGCGTGGCAGCATTTTAATTTTTTTTTTCCTTTATTTTCTAACTTTTAATCCTACCAAGATTTGTTTTCATTCCTCTGTGGTCAATAAAATATATATTGGGAATAGCAGCTTGTGTTTGCATTTCTCTTCTATATGCACTTTAAATATAAAACAGAGGATTGGCAGAGATAGTATATCATCTTAACACAGGCCTTTTTTTTTAGTCAGGTGTTTTAGCAAATGATTCTCAACTGTCGAAATATTCTGATTTAATATCATGCAGAGTATGACTTTGTCTTTCATCTCTTGCTGGTGAAATAAGTAACAAATAAGTAATTTATGACCTTGTATCAATGTAAGTAATCAATATATATAAAAGAGGTGCCTTTGAAAACATATTACTAGTACCCACATACATGAATTTTAGCAATATTTATTCTATACTGACTCAACCAACCATATTGTTATACAACAACAAAACATACATAACTTGCCTATAATATTTGTGTTATTTGTGTTATAATAGTAACAATGTTACTGGAGTTACAGATGGCTGGGTAAATAGTGGAACTACGAACTGAATGACTGGACTGATGGTTCATTTCTCATCATTGAAACTGTGTATTGTTCATGGTTAAGTCATTTAACTGTCTCTGGTCTATTCTCTGTAAATAGATACCATACAATAGATTCAGATTACAACAGTAAGCATGAGGAAGACTGTATATTTAACAATTGTCTCATTCAATGACAGTGATGAGTTCGGGTCTTTTTTTAAGATAAAGTGTATTTTCCAGTGTTGTATTGTGCAGTGTAAAATCCAATTGATGCTTCCTTTACAAAATTACCATCATTCATTGCTTGAAGATTAAACTTATAACTATATTTTGAAAATTAAAGATTATTTCGTTGGGGAATATAATCTGTACAGTTGAAGTTAAGAACTAATAAATTCACATCAAATGGAGGTCAGTTGAGAATATAGTCCTGAATAAATGTAAATATTATCCTATTTTGAAAACAGCTTCAAATTTCAGATTGTTCATGAAGTAAATTTATGGAAGGACAGAAAGAAAAATCCTTATCTCATAATAATTGTCTTATCTCATAATAGTTGCCTTTTGATATTCTCTACTTACTGAAGAGCTTGCAAACTGGCCTCTAGAAGAATAGAGACATAATTAAATTTATCATGAAAAAGAACATTCTACACATTTCTTTTTAACATGTAAATTCAATTCATGATCTTTTAAGTTTTTAATGCAGTTGTCACTCACAATGGAAAAGGATGAAAGATAGTCTTAAATAACAAGTATAATAATCTATATATTTAGTTGTAATATGACTAATAATCAAGATATTCATTTTCTTAATAAAAATAAATAGACCATGATTGTCAGGAAGAGATACACATATTTGATACATGTGAGGAAAGGAGCTGGATTTCATTGAATCTGCACTAAATTTAAGGAATCTGTACAAATTATATAACTGTGAAGAAATGGGGCAAATGTATAGATACAGCTTACATTATGCAGAAAACTTATATCAAATTTTATAAACCTACAAAAAGTCTAAAAGTGATATGGAAGAAACTAGATTCATAGAATTTATTACCATCAAATGATAGGCCTTAAAATAATCTTTCATTGTGACCCCATATTTTTCATATGATCTAGAAAGTGTCACAAATTTGGGGTTTCCTTTTCAGAGTAACATAATACAGTGAAATGAATCATGATGATAACTTTGGAAAGTTTGAAACTGTGCTGTCAGTTCAGTGCTTGTGCAATGCTACTGAGAACCTGGGATACATACCCTGAATTTTATTCCATAGCAAGGCTCTATGTGTTTTTTAAAATATAATATATTTTGGTTATACCAAATTTTAAAATATATTTGGATGTAATCCTATGTATAAATATATATATATAGTTAAATGAATTTACTACAAGAATATACTATTAATTTATATATTTTTATCAATCTCAGAGATTTGATTTTAGAAATGTGAGACCCTGATACAAGATACTGAACAGAATGGAATCTGTCTTCCAGTTGTCTCAGACATTTCCACTAGAGTCATTTATAAAATACACATAGAAAACATTTATTTGATTTCTTTATAACAACTTTATATAATAAAGCAAATTTGAAAAAATACACAAAAGAAAATATATTGCCATGCATTGTCCCCATTGTTTGATATTTTTACATTAAAGATTGAAGAAAGTTAGTAACAAATATCGTGTAGCTTTCTATACAAACCACAATCATCATTTTATAATTATGTGTCAAATAGATTTAAATGCTGTACAGGGGTGGACAGCTGTGAACATTTTCAGATTAATTATATTTACATCAACCACACATAAAAACAGATGTTCTCCTAATGGTTCAATGCTTTGGATACATTGTTACTAAAATTGCAGAATAAGGATTTCTTACATATGTGCATGACAAAGAGGAAATGGGATTGTGTAATAATTTTTATATTACTTAGTCTGAGAAAGAAGGAGTAATGCCAATTGCCTTTCAGGATGTACAGTGTACACTGCCTTTTCAGGCCATCTAACAGTGTGAGTAGAAGTAACTGGGTTAATGTTTAGATTGATTTATTGAAGGTTTAATACTAGGAAGAAAAATAGAGAGGAAAGAAGATCTGGAGGGATTTAGTCCAGAGATAAAGGGTTAGGCCAAGTATTTAGTATGAGTGGGGTATGAGGGGTGCTAGAAACATCATGGTGGATGGGAGGATAAGTGGATGTATCTATTGGGTTTAATTCAGGGTGGTGTAGGCTATATTACTAACAGTAGACTTGACAGAGGAAGGACACACCATAATAGCCATGATAGTGAGAATGTGGTTGTAGAACAAAGGTAAGTGAAGACTTACATGAGAAAATATTTTTTTAATTACATTATAGCTGTTTTCTCATAATAAAATTGTTATAAAAAATCAAATAAATTCTTTCTTGTATATTTTATAATCAGAAGGAGAAAGGCCAAATGGGAAAAGGTATTAGATTACCTGCTCAAGGAATTCAACTTCACAGCAAGCATTTTATTGTGTTTCTGGTCCAAACACTATATTCTACATTTCCTCATTTTACCAAGCAGTCAGGATAAGTATCAAATTTTCTGAGACAAAAATGATAGAGCTGATCATGAAAAGTTACGGATTTTTTCTTTATTTATCACACTAGAGCATGAGATAAAGAAATATTTTATAAGTAAGGTTGGTGGAGATGACTATTTGGTATTTTGTATGGTGCTGTGTATATGGAGTGGTAAGGACAGTGGATTAGAAAACTAGAGTCCAAGTAAATCTAGTACATGATGTTTGAGTATAGTTGGAAGCAAAGCATACACTGGTGGTGGCAGCTTTGACTGAAACTACTGGAATGAAGATATATCAGTGTGTGTGTGTGTGTGTGTGTGTGTGTGTGTGTGTGTGTGTGTGTGTGTGTACAATCATTAACCTTGTTGGCCCCAAACCCTGCCTCCACTGTGGATGTCACCAGAACTTACAGGTATACAGGAACATACTGGAGAATAGAGGAAACATAACATGCCAACACTACCACATTGTACCCCATACAATATACCACTGTGGGTCAGAGTATGTAGTGTGGTCCTCAACCAGGTGGAGTCTTGGTACATCTTGATCAATACATCTGTGGAACATGCCCAGTCATCCAACTGACTACCTATATACTCTAAGTCTGCTCAATCAGCGTTGACTGGGGTTACACAACAGCTATCATTGCCAACATTATTTAGTAATATTCTTTCTCATTGTCATCATTATTAATATCTTCATCATCTTCATACATAATCATTATTATTTTAGCATTGTCGCCATTGATGTTATCTGGTGTTGTCAGTCTCGTCATCTTCATCATTAGCAGCAGCAGTAACAGCAACAGCAGCAAAACCAGCAGAAGCAAAATCCATAATAATGCTGGTAGCAGTTACCCAACCAAAATTTCCTCAATATCACGCCCTCCTCACACATTTCATTTCCCTGTTCCAAGTAGCAGATATTCAATTCACTCAAATACATGTTCCCATATCACATCTCATATGCATCAACCTATTTTGGTTCAAGTAACCAGTGTATTCATAATGGATATATTATTATATAAAGCTTTTGACGCAATTATATGTTATACAATACTACTTTCCCATAAAGCTACCAGTTGGTAATAAAACTACATAAAGCTATAAATTAGTTCAAGTCCAATTAGGTTTATGGAGCGTTTTCTCCTGTTAACATATTTACAGCAGTGTAACAATGCTTGTGAATTGTAACAATAAAAGTCAAGTAACTAAACTAACATAACTTATCATAGATTAGTAAACAAGTTAACAATAAAAAATATGCAATCGACAAAATCAAGTAACTAAACTAACATAACTTAAAATAGCTGAATAAACCAGTTAGTAATAAAAGATATGCAAACGACAAAATGTTTGAATAAATTTTGCTTTCAAAATTAGTTGGAAGGTAAATTTTGTGAAGGAAAGATATTAGTGAATTGAATTAATCTCAGTATATTATTAGTTCTTAATTTAATGATCCCCTTAAGGGATAAAATTAAAGTAAGTCCTAGAAGGATTTCAACTTGGAGGTATGAGACTAAACACTGTAAGGTATCTCCTTCTTAAGGCTTAAGACTGTGACAGACGACCCACTCACATGATGTATATTTGTTTGTCTCTTCTATTACAATAGTCACCTCTGTGTTTGCTAACTCTCTATCATCTGCACTTAATCTGACTCAATCTACCCACCTCTTCATTTCCCATCAATCCTTCTATATCTCTTCTCTCAGAATTGCATTCCTCTGGGTCCCCTTTTCTTGCTCACATTTTCTTTCTGAATACTATCAACCTTGCCACATTATCACAAATCTAGAGTAACTTTAAATTTTTCTAAGTGATGTCTCAACTTCAGGTTGTGATGGTGGTGGTTGTGATAGTATCAGTGGTGGTTCAGGGCCGGCGAAACCGGGGGGGCCAGGGGGACATGGCCCCCCCACACACTTTTTTGATAAGTAAAATTTAAAAAAAGTCGTTTTACAGAAGAAAATACTGAATTATTTTATTTTGCAAAAACT
>JAOPJM010061434.1:0-14621 GCA_027124095.1 Muusoctopus leioderma
CCAAGGCGGTGCCCCAGCATGGCCGCAGTCAAATGACTGAAACAAGTAAAAGAGTAAAAGAGTAATATATATATATATATATATGTATATATATACTGTTACACAAACAGTATGAAAAGAACATTTTCACACAAGCTATGACACACACAATATGAAAAGAACACTCTCTCACACAGTTACATAACTGCTCACACATACATTAAGACAGACACATAAATCATAATATGCTTGTATTATTTGTACTTGAAATATTTTGTTAATTTTTCACTAGTTATTTGTGTTAATTTTTTTTCTTATGAACATTTTACTACTGTCTCACACACACACACACGCACATGCACACACACACACACATGCACACGCACACACACAAGCACACACACACACATTCAGTTTAATGAAATACAAGAAGAGGCAGATGAAAACGAAATATATCAACAACCTTTTTATCTGTTAAGAAGATTAAGTTGTTTGTGACAGATCTTACAAAAAAAGAAATTCAAAAACACAGCACAGAGTCAAAATAACAGCACAGAATTTTATAGCAAAAAGTTTCATTACATAATGTTTACATACACCATTCACAAGAATTGACAGAGTTCATATTCAACATCAGATTCAACAGATCAAGAGATTCCAAATATTGAAAATGCATAAACAAGATGCTGAATTCAATTATGTCTGAATGCAACAAAGTTCATATTCACGAAAATGTTCATAAGAAAAAATTATGACTTTCACACACTTTGAATTGCTCAATAATAACAACTAGTGGCATGCGGGTTAACAAATTTAACTAGACCAATCATAGACTATTGTAGTCGATAATGAAAACAACAAAATACCGTCCACTCAACACTTCTATCAAAACTATCTTTTTACAAATTTCATATACAATGATGATTCATTTATTGAAAAAATGTATTATATAATTGAAAATAAGATAAAATTTCACTGGAATCTGAACTTCAATGTTTAATTAATTGAAATGGTTAAGAGTTTGTCTATTTTGACATCTGTTGTTTGTAAACATAACTGATAAAATGTGAGCTTCTAGATTCACTTTATGAATATCAAATCAAGTGTTCAATCTTATACTACATTTTGCCAGTTGTTTTTAACTGAAAATCAGAAAAAATCTTATGGAATTAACCAAAATCGACTTTATTTGCATATGCAATTAACAGATAAATTTTACATAGATTTGATGCTAAATGGTTCAGTGTTTTGAAAAGTTATGCAATTAATCGAATTATGCAATAATTTGGCATGCAATTAAACAGAATCAACTATATCATCATCATCATCATCATCATCATCATCATCATCATCATCATCATCATCATCATCATCATCGTTTTTACGTCAGTTTTCCCATGCTAGCATGGGTTGGACGGAGATTTCTTGAGGCAGCATTTTACGGTCGGATGCCCTTCCTGCCACCAACCATACTGATTAAGTATGGAAGTCCTACCACTGAACTACTGAACAGCCAGGCATTTGTTATTTGGAGACAGGCTTCTTACAGTCTCTGTCTACCAATTCCACTCACAAGGCATTAGTCGGCCCGTGGCTATAGTAGAAGACACATGGCCAAGGTGCCATACAGTGGGACTGAACCCGAAACCATGTGGTTGCGAAGCGAACTCCTTAACCACACATCCATGCCTGCGCCTATGTATGTATCAATATGTATCAGAAAGAACAACTGATATTTTCTGTCATACAAAAGACAAATAACATAATAGTGAAAAAAAATTACAAATGTTTTTATTGTGTCAAAATTAAATAATTAAGGAATTGAAAATAAAAATTAACACATAATTGCTGATGTATAATGAAATAATTTGAGATGAAAGAAATCCTAAATGAGGATTAAATTGCATTTTTAATATAACAAATTTGATTTAACTATTGAAGTATTTAATGTAAAACTAGAGTATAAATACAAATAAACCGAAAGTTTACAAAAATCAAAGATAAGTATGATGTATTAAAATTAAACTGTATCCCTGCATGTCAAAAGAAGCAACTAAAAGGGTTGGTGATAGGAAAGGCATCTGGCCGTAAAACATTGCCTCACAAATACTCATCCAATGCATGCCAGCATGAAAAGGTGGATGTAAAATGTTGATATTGTTGCTGATGAACTCAGTGTGTACCTAGCTTGTGTACCAGTGGAATTTAACAAAGAAAATATTGGCTCATTTTTAAAACTTATTTTCATCTGTTCCAAACAGTAAGTGATAGACAAACTAAAAACTATCATCATTAAAAGTAAAAAAAGAACAATAGGTCTACAGTGAGTCTGTTTCTCTCTTGTCTCAAATTAGTGCTGTCTCAAATATCTACCATATTTTTGGGGGTATACCACGATTCTTGTATAATACGAACACCTGATTTTGAAGCAAAAAATAGGTATAAAATTGTAGCCTCGTGTTCAAGTATATATTCAAGTATAACACGACTGCCATATTTTCACTCAGATTTCAGTACAAAATTTTTCGTATTATACACAAAAAAATACCGGTAATGTTAGCTAATTTACAATTTGTTAAAAACTATTAGTTCTATTAGTTCAGTTTTATTAGTTCAGTTTCTATAAAAAGCATATCTGTTTCGGGATGTAGCTTGCTACATCTGACATGATTTTTTTTTAGTTACTGCTTATTCTGGTGGGAAGGCAGTGCACATCACAGAAATTGGATTAGATGTCTTACTATATTTTGGTGCTCATTGTTCCATGTTTAAATCCTATCAGAACAAAATAACAGGGTTTGGTTCAGTTTTTCTTACTGCTTAGTGTGGAGGGAAGGCAGTGCCCATCACCCTTTTATCAGTGCCTCCAAGACTGGTAGGGGGGGAGAGAGGAAGGTATTCTCAGACCTGAGACCTGGCCTGAATGCTTGCAAAAGAGTAGACTCTGCTAAAGGCACCCAAGGGCCAGGTGGTGGTGTTAAACCGGGCGACGGATTAAGTAGGCCACAACAGAATTTGAACTCAGAACGCAAATGGCTGGAACAAATACTGCGACGTATCTTGTCCAATGCTCTAATGATTCCACCAGTCTACTGCCCTAGACTGGTACTTTATTTATCTACCCTGAAAGGATGAAAGGTAAAGTTGACATTGGCGGGATTTGAACTCAGAGCACAGTGAGCTGGAATGAATACTGAAAGGCATTCTGTCCGACACGCTAACGACTCTGCCAATTCGCTGTCTTGAGGAGATCACAATGGATTAGTTTTAGTTTTTCCCTTTACTTTTCTGGGTGGTCATGGAAAAGAGTCCGGAACACTAATGCTGTCCCTAACGACATTATTGATGTTAGTTAAAGTAAAATAGTTACAACTAGGAATTAAAATTTACCATCTTTAAATTAGATCACTGTTACAGTTAAATACACTTTCTAACACCTGTTACTCTGGCATGAGATGGGATTAAATGTGTTTACTATAAAGCAAGCACCAGCACAAGAGAGAGAGAGAGAGAGAGAGAGAGAGAGAGAGAGAGAGAGAGAGAGAGAGAGAGAGAGAATCTTAGCAGAATCCAAGCCCTGATTATTTATGATCTTCACTTTTAAAAAGGATAACTCATTTAGACAGGATGCTCCTACATTAGCATGAGCAAACTTCTCTCTCTTATACTTTATGGCACTACATATTCATTTTATTTCAGCAATGATTATGCCTGTCTGACTAAAGCAGGCTACAAACAGCTTTATGATGATGCTTACATTATTTATAAACTCTAATTGGCATGGTCACATTTAGTTGCTAATTTACTAAGTCATTTTATATGCTTGTTGCTTAGCATGGGAGAAATTTGGAGTGAAAGCAGCAATGAAATCAAAAGAAAATGCATTATTAACTATAACATAGTATTAGCATTATTTCATTTAACATCTGTTAGTCATACATATTTTATCAGATCTCTTCCATGCCATATATTTGATTCTTATAAAATATGAAGTTGAATATATAAAGCAGAAAATTGTCTCCAGCCTTGGATTGACAATATTTAGGATTACCTACAGCTTCAGCTGAAAGGTCCCAGCTATAAAGGTCATTAATACCACCTTTAGATTAATAACATATCAGGGATATTATTGATTTTCTTTTTTTTAAATCCATAATGAATAAAAAATAAACGAGTAGCTAAATACAAAAATAATTTTTCATGTATTCTGTTTCAGCTCATTAAATTTCAAAGTTTTACAATAAATCTAAATTAATTTTAGAGTGTGTTTTTTTTTTTACTAATTTGGTTGTATTTGAAATATATTTTGTTCAATTATTTTACATCCATTTCTTCATATTAGCATGACTAGCAAACGTGCTTCTAATGCTGGATGCTTTTGCTTTCCCTAATGCTAATAATTCAACTATGAAGTTTGAGAAGCAGCTTCTAGCTAGGCAAATTAACGATAGGAGAGTAATGAATGATATAAAGTATAACAATTGCTCTGATGAGGCACAAGAGAGCTAACAAGATGAGGAGGCCTTTATGCAGTTGCTTGACTTGCTAAAAACAGCAACCAAACCTCCCTCAAATCACACTTATAGTGAATAAACATTTGTGTGGTTGCACAAAGAAGACAACAAATGCATAATTATATATATATAGATTTTTTTACTTCTTAGTCAGGAAGGAAGGCAGTGCCCATCACCCTTTTTTCAGGGCCTCCAAGAAGGTGGATGGGAGGGAGGAAGGTATCCGCAGACCGGAGACTTGGCCTGAATGCTTGCAACAGAGTGGACTCTGCTAAAGTCACTCAAGGGCCAGGTGGTGGTGTTAAACCAGGTGACAGATTAAGTCTATCACCCATGTAGGCCACAGCGGGATTTGAACTCAGAATGTAAAGAGCCAGAATAAATACTGCGAGGCATCTCGTCCGACGCACTAATGATTGCCCCAGTCCACCGCCCTAGACTGGTACTATATTTATCTACCCCGAAACGATGAAAGGTAATGTTGACTTCGGCGGGATTTGAACTCAAGAGTGCAGTGAACTGAATGAATACTGCAAGGCATTCTGTCCAACGCTCTAACGACTCTGCCAATTTGCCACCTATACAAGAGTTTATTTCTACATTTTCCCACCTGTAGTCTTTTAGACCTGTCCATTCTATAGCGATGGGATAATTATTCTAAGTAATATACACAGTGATAAGTAATATAAATTAACATCAGTTCATGTGTTAAGGGGGAAAATGACAGTTCAAGTAATATATTAAAAAAAAACAACAGTTCATATATTCAGTATGAAAGGTTGTCAGAGCAGATTAATATTAGCAATACATAAATTTCTGAAATGACAACATTTATGAGAGAGTAAAGCTTTACATCTGAATATCAATACATGGGTCATTTTGAATGTCACATGATTAGAGCGAAAAATTTCACTGTGGTAAAAATGAGAATGAACACACTATTGGGAAATGGCGGATTTGTTCAGCTAAGCACACACCTTGCATTGAGACTAGCTGAATGAAAAGTTCCTTTAGTAGTAGTGATTCTGTTGCAACGGATGAAGGATGTGTAATTGTATAAGCTGCTATGACTTGTAAAACTGTAAGCTACATTGCCTTGTGTGATGTACTTGTAATTTAATGGTAATTCATCATGGTATTTCTGTGATTCGAACCCGAGACCTCACTGGCTTATAATATGGTGATCAGGAGTGATTGTGTGAATAATGATTTGCATAAGAATGAGATCTATGTGTGGAGGAAGGCACGAAGCAGTCGGCCGCCTCTATCCCCACATGCTATGAATTTCTTTAAAAGCATGGCTATGTCATAAAAAACAGTTTTTTTTTGCTTGATTGCTATACACCAAGTGTGGAATTATGGAGCCAAGGTAATACTTATTCTGTGTAATTTTAGTCAATTTATTCCTGTAATAACCTGTATTTGTTTGCTGGTAACCATTAATAAATTACAGTACCATATTTTGCCTTAACTTTGTTCCGTCACATTGCTGCTACTGGCCAGCATCATTGCTACAGCCTGGACCTCTGTTTGTGATGCTTGTAAAACAAGAGAGTATGGTCGTAGTTGGAATGCCTTTGATCATAGGCATGCTCGATCAGAGCTGACTTAGGGCTAAACAACAACAACTTCACAATTGCTTTTCAGCGAACAATTTAAATTCTAGTGTTTATGAATACCTGGAGCTTTGTCTCTTGTGTACCTGAAAGCACCATCTTGAAAGCCTTTTGGTAATTACTGAACTCTTGTAGCTTTCATCAAAACAGTAAGGGAACTTAGGCACAAGCATGGCTGTGTGGTTAAGAAGTTCATTTCACAACCACATGGTTCTAGGTTTGATCTCGCTGTGTGGCACCTTCAGCAAGTATCTTCTACCATAGACTTGAACTGACAACGGAAACTGTGTGGAAGCTCATCGTGTATGCGCATTTGTGTGTGTGTGTGTGTGTGTGTGTGCGTGTGTGTGCGTGTGCATGTGTGTGTGTGCGGGTGTGCATGTGTGTGTGTGTGTGTGTGTGTATCTTTTGTTGGTATATAACAGCGTCGGATATAAACATCAGTAAGAAACCAAAAACAAAAAAACAAAAAAACATCAGTGATACTCTCACCACTCTCACTGTCAGAAATGTATTGAACTACTGATTGGTCAATTGGAAACCTGTAACCAGGGACACTATTGTTCACAAATTGTGATATAAAATAAATAAATAAATAACTTAATGTAAACTGTATATGCAGTGAGTTCATACACTTCTCTCTTCTTTCTATCCATCATTTTTGCTTTTCCCAACATTCCTCCAAGCAAATAAAGTTAATTACTTTTGGAATTGTAAGTATTGGTAGGAAGAATGAGAGATTAGACAAATTGGTGTGTTTTATGCCAGAGGTGATGCAGAGAGTTGCATCAGACATATATAGAAGGTGGAAAAATGTTAGTACTTTTAGGTAGATAGTAACTCAAGAAACGCTAGTATAGGAAAATAGAAACAAACACCATTGTTGTATTATTTTTTTAAATGACTCAGTGATAAGAGGAAAGGCAGCTCCCATGTCCTTTTTCAGGGCCTCCAAGACTGGGGTGAGGAGAAAAGAGAGAAAGAAATCACAACTCAGGGGCTGCCCTCAGACTGGAGACCTGGTTGGAATGTTTGCAACAGTGTTAAAGGTACTCAAGGTCCAGGTGGTGGTGTAAAACTGGGTGACGGATTAATTCTACAAAAGTGTGAGTGATAGAATAATGGTTAGACCAACGTTTCTTAAAACGGGTTCCAAGAAACCCCAGCATCCCGCGAAAATATCCTGGGGTTTCACGAGATAAGGTGTCTTAATAAAATTTAATGAAATTTCATTTTATAAAAAAAAAAATATATTCATGATTTTCAAATAAATTCTCTCTCTAAAACAATCTTTTCTTCATTTAATGTCTGTAAAATATTGGTATGGGTTCTGCGATTTTTGGAAAATTGTATAAGGGTTCCGTGACAAAATAAGTTTGAGAACCACTGGTTTAGACTATTGACAAAGAACATTACAGCCAGAGAAATAGAGTAGGTTTATTAATGATCTACCATGTGAAGAAGAAAGGTGTGCATTTTTAAATACATAAGCTATCAGGCTAAATCAGGGGCACATTACTCTTCTGACAATGAAATCTAAAAGAAAAAAAAAGCATAAAAATGTCCCTAAGAGATTTCACAGAGCAAGGAAAACACACTCTCATTGGAGACAGAGGAGAAGCTAGCTTTTTTTTCTTCTTTTTAATAAGTTGTTGTTTCATTCCAGGTCAGCCCTGATTGAGAAGATCTATGATCAAAGGCATTCCACCTGTAACCATTCCATCTTTTTGTATATCTAAGACTACAATGTCTAATGTGTCCTTCATTTTTTAAGATGGTAAGGTGTTATTTGAGGGAATTTGGCTACTATTTCTAGCAGGTCAAGTGACTGCATAGAGGCTAACTAGCTGTCTTGTTTTTTGATTAAAACATTTAAAAAAAAAAAATCAGATAAGGCGAAAGGTCAGTGCTTATGACCTTTCTAGGCCTTCAAAGACTGGTGAGATTTATACAGTTGATGTCTGATCTGCACATCTGTAGGAAAAAATTGAGGGTGGGGAGGTAACTAGGAGTCTGGTACAAATGCTTGTAACAGAGTGAACTTTTTTAAGATGGTAGGGTGTTATTTGAGGGAATTTGGCTACTATTTCTAGCAGGTCAAGTGACTGTGTAGAGGCTAACTAGCTGTCTTGATTTTTGATTTTAGAATTTCTTTTAAAGTAAATCAGATAAGGGGAAAGATCAGTGCTTATCGCTTTTCTAGGCCTTCAAACACTGGTGAGACTGATACAGTTGATGTTTGATCTCTACATCTGTAGGAAAAAAATGAGGGTGGGGAGGTAACTAGGAGTCTGGTACAAATGCTTGTAACAGAGTGAACTCTGGCAATGACACTCACCCAAGAAAAGATCAGGTGGTGGTGTTAAATCTGTAGAGATCAGATAGAAAATATTAAGTAGAGGAATTAGGAATGCGAAAACAAAGAAAACTGCAGAGCATTGAAACAGTTGCTGATGCGCTTAAAGTATTAGCATAGATTATATCACACTATTGGTGCAGGAAGAGATCTCAATCTTAGTGACTGAAGTGGCAGTACCATCATCAACTTGTAGGAACTCAACTTGCTAGAAATAGCAGCCAAATCTTCCTCAAAACACAACCTACCATTTTAAATAAGGAAAATACACATTAGATAATTAAGTCTTATATACACCTAAAATGACAGGATGATCATGGGTGGAACACCTTCGATCATAGGTCTACTTCCTTAACCAGGGTTGACCTGGGGCTAAATAATAACAACTACAAAAGTAAATGAAAGGTACTAAAGACAGGAGATTAAAGAGGTCATCTTAGTGACTGAAGTGGCAGTACCATCACCAACTTGTAGGAACTCAACCTGTTAGAAATAGCAGCCAAATCTTCCTCAAATCACAACCTACCATTTTAAATAAGGAAAAGACATGTTAGCTAATTAAGTCTTACATACACCTAAAATGACAGGATGGTCATGGGTGGAACACCTTAGATCATAGGTCGGCTCCCTTAACCATTTTCTTACCATATTTCTAAGGAAACACACTGCTCATATGTTTCAATTAATTTGGAAAATAATCAAGAATTTAGGGGGATTTAGTAAAATAACAAACATTTTGCATTATTAAGATGTTCTTTGGAATATATCTTAGGAAGAAATGTTCTTACATAAAATTATGATAGAATGTTTTAATATAAATATGAACATTTAAAAAAATGTAGTTTTCTATCATGAAACCTGAGGCAGTTTCAGGCGGGTTGGTATCAAAAGGGTTAATCAAGGCTGACCTGGGGCTAAACAACAACTACAAAGGTAATTGAAATACACTAAAGACAGATTAACGAGGACTGATGCTAATTGGTCAAGTTGATGAACAGATGCAATAATTATTTAATAATGACTGCTTGTTAGCCCACTCATGGTATTGCTTCTCCTGGTCAGTAATATACTCCGTGGGCAGCTAATTAAGTTGAAGTAATTAACAATGTGTTTAATATGAATCTAGGCTTTGTGTGATCTGTCACATCAACTATCTCAATAACCCATCAGTAGGAGGTTAATTGAACATCACTGATGAGTTCTCTCATCTCTCTCTGTGTTGTTTGCAGGTACCTGGGAGTCACTGAAATCCAGGCCAGTCCTCACTCTGATGTTGTTGCTGTTGTTGTTTAGCCCCAAGTCAGTCCTGACTGAGCAGACCTGTGATCAAAGGCATTAAGGCCATCACCATCTTGTTGTTCTCTCCAGCACTGTATTATATATATATATATATCATCATCATCATCGTTTCACGTCCATTTTCCATATATATATATATATATACATACACATACATAGAGTGTGTGTGTGTGAGAGAGAGAGAGAGAGATGGAGAGAGAGAGAGAGAGAGAGAGAGAGAGAGAGAGAGAGAGAGAGAGAGAGAGAGAGAGAGACATTATCCAATGTAGTTCTCAATTTTCAAGATGGTAGGGAGAGTGTAATTAGAGGGAAATTTAGCTGCTATTTCTAGCAGATTGGTTGAGCATGCATAGGCTCCTTTGATGGCTCATCTCTGATGTAGTCCTTCTACCACTTCTAATTTTACCTTCTGGAACAGAACATTGTAGCATGGTCTGTTCAAGGCCTATACATCTGGTACTGTAATCCTGTACTATTTCAGTTTCCATTTTTCAATGACATTGAGATCTTCATGAGGTCCTGTGTGATCTTTCTGTGAACTTGCTCATTTGGAATATAACAAGTGCATTAGACACACAAGATCTTCTGACAGTGCCTCATTTCCATGTCTTGAAGTTTACAAGAATACAAGAAAATTGAAATAGCAAGAGAACACACCAGTCTCTCCGTTTATAGGACCCTATGAAACTGAGAAATACCTTCACTATATCTCCCACCATCACAAATCTATGAAAATGTGAACTCTAAGTTGTTCCAACACAGAGTAGATGTTATCAACACTAATGACAAATTGTTTAACCCCTTCATTACCATATTTCTAATGAAGTATACTATCTTGGATTTTCAATTAATTTTGAAAATAATCAAGAATTTGGAGGGATTTAGTAAAATAACTAAGTTTTTCATTATTAAGTTGGTGTTTGGGGCATAACTTAACAAAATGTTCTTACATAAAATTATAATGGAAGGTTTGAAATCATAGAATTAGGGGTGGTTTCAGATGGGTTGGTATCAAAAGGGTTAAATATTCCAAACAATTGACTACTCAGTGAGTGTATTTACACTGACACACACAACTCTAGTAGAAAGACACAATTAAAGACAACTGTCTCCGTAGTAATGCATCTATTCATATTTCAAAGAAATTTGATAGAAATTCAACTAAAGAAATATATTTTTTTTTTATTCGGAAACCCACAACTATTTCCTTGTGCACTCATTGAAATAAAAAAAAAACTAACACATATTTCACACATAGACAAGTTTTAGTAGGTAAAAGTACATAAGATTCAGTGGTACTTAAAATATAAATGCAAACATATTTTTTTTTTTTTTTAAAATACATATATTCTATTACATTTCCCTTTCAATATTTTATTTGTAGAATCATTAGTGTCGGACAAAATGCCTTGCTGTATTTAGTTACAGATCTTTACCTTCTGATTTTGAATCCCACCAAGGTCAATTTTGCCTTTCATCCTTCTGGGATCAATAAAATAAAGTACCAGTCAAGTATTGGGGACAATTTAATCAATTTACTCTCCCCTAAATAGTAGCATGTGCCAAAGTTATAAAATCAATATTTTAACAACTGTTTCTATGACCCTAAATCAACCAATTCTCACTATCAGACATAGTAAATCTTCTACTTTTCTGATCATGTTTCATACATTTAGCCTATACTTTAGACCAGTGGTTCCCAAATGGTGTGCTATGGGGAAGTTGGTGTATCACAAGATGTAGTTAGGCATTGCGCAGAAATAATAAAATTATATTTTCAAAAATGTGACAAACTGAAATTACATGCATCATCATCATGATCTTTTTACGTCCGTTTTCCATGCTGGCATGGGTTGGATGGGTGATTTTGGCCCGTGTCGATTGTGAATGGAGTCACAACTCTCCTAGACGGGTCGGGGGACCACACCTCATACGTATGTTTCGTTTGGCTTAGTTTCTACGGCTGGATGCTCTTCCTATCACCAACCACTTTACAGAGTTTACTGGATATATTTATCGTGGCACCAACAATAGAGAGGTTGTCATGTCCAAGACATGACTATAGAGCCCTCTCAACCCTGTGTTGTCTTCAAACAATTCAAACACTTTACAGAGTGCACTAGGTGCATTTATCATGTCACCAGCACTAGAGAGGGTGCCTTGTCTCTAGCAGGCCAAAGATCCCCTCTCTACTCTACATAGTCTCCGTTCTATGAGGGCAAACGTGACTTTAGAGTGTGAATAGGAGATAGGTTATGTATGGGAGGGTGAGATGAGGAAAGAGTATGAGTATGGGTGAAAGTGGGGGGAAGCTGAGAATTTGAAGAGAGAGATGGGAAAGGAGCAAGAGTATGGGTGTGAGGAGGACAAGAAGGAATGAAGGTGTGACAGTATGGGTGTGAATGGAAAAAGCAGTAATTACGGGAGGGCAGGAGGGGACGTGGAGAGGGGACAGAGTATGAGTATAAGGGGAAAGAGTATTGGATGTGTGGAAACTACATATTGGGGGTTAGGTATAAGATAACATTGGCAGCAAGCAGAGGTGGGTGGATGAGAATAAGGAGCAAAAGTAGTGGTTGTATGAAATGGTGAGAGGGAGGAGGAGCAGGAGTAGGAGGAGGAGAAGAAGAAGAAGGAGGAGGAGGAGAAGCAGAAGCAGAGTTGCAGGAGGTGTGATGGAGTGTGGATAGAACTGGCAATGATAGTGAGCGAAGATGAGGGATGGGTAATGCAGGACAAATCCCATCGTCTGAGAAACACATGGAGTATGGTAGAGTGGAATAGGACAAGGGGCGATAGAATCAGAGGGTGCCGAGAATAGTGAAATACAGAAATACTGAAATAAAGAAGGAAGTGCTTTATCATTTTCTGGAGTTTAAATTATTTATATTTATAGTCTAAAATATATAAATACATTTGTTTAATACATTTTTTTACTTGATACGCAAAGTGCAGCAAAATATTTTTATTTTCTCCAAAGCAGCGGTTCCTAACCTTTTGAACATCCCACCTCTTTTGTGTAGTTGGCCATTGCTTCTGCACCCTATGCCCCACATTTTAGAAACTTGAATTGTTAGGTGTTCAACAATAAAAAATTTACTATTTTATTCTTAATAAAAACATTTTAAAATTAAAACATAGTTTAAAAATGTCTAAAAAAAACTTATTAAACTAATTGTTTCTAACGTAGGCACAAGGTCAACAACCCCAATACTTGACTGGTACTTTGTTTTATCGACCCTGGAAGGATGAAAGGCAAAGTTGACCTCAGTGGGATTTGAACTCAGAGCACAGTGAACCAGAACAAATACTGTAAAGTATTCTGTCCGATGTGTTAATGACTGCCAATTCGCCGCCTTATTAAAATAATTATTTCTAACACAGGCACAAGGCCAACAACTCCAGTACTTGGCTGGTACTTTATTTTATCAACCCCGGAAGGATGAAAGGCAAAGTTAACCTCAGCAGGATTTGAACTCAGAGCGCAGTGAACCAGAACAAATACTGTGAGGTATTGTCTGACGCGCTAGCGACTCTACCAATTCGCCGCCTTATTAAAATAATAAAAACAAATATTGATTCACGAAGACAGTTCAAAATATGATTAGACTATTAGAGAAATGCACACTTGCTAAGGTCTTGTGCCCTGCTTAAAAACTACTCATGCTCCTCTGCCACTGACCCTGCTTTAGAGGGTACCCCCCCCCCCGTTCCTGGTTGAGAATCACTGTGCCGTGCATAAAAGAAGTTTGGGAACCACTCAATGCCTTAGATTAACATCTCAACTTCTGTACATCATATCCATTTTAGCTTCTTGTCAAGGTTCTACTGTCATATGACTGGACACTTCTATCAGATGATTTATACATACACTATTTAACAATTGAGTTTGGCTGCTAAAGAACAATAATAGCCTAAAATAAACTATCCAGAAATTGTATGTTAGATAAAAATGAACAAGCAGTTTAAGTTTCCTAGAAGTCATATGAGGCCATGCTAATTGATATAACTGGAATAATTCTTTACAATTTATGTCAGTGCAAATAAAATTCAATGTGACATAACATTTATATAGATTTGATTATAAACAATTTAGTTTCATAACATTGCAGCTTGGATGTCTTCAGGAACAACAGAAAATCTTACATATCTTATTAACATTGATTTAACATCTGTTTTCCTGTATGAAAAAAAATGTGAACAAATTTGCTGTATGGTGTCGTTGCTTGATCCTCAATATTCTGCATTTTCTCAAATAAGCGACTTTCCTTCCTTCCTTCCTTTCCTTGAGTCCTTAATTCCTGATGGAGTCGTGGGTTCACCACCGTGGCATTTTAAACCTGGTGGAACCCATCCCTCTCCAGGTATGACAGCAGCTGATTTCTTCCAGAGAGAGAGAGAGAGACAGACAGACAAAGAGAGGGACAGAAGAGAGAGAGAGAGAGACAGAAGAGGGAGATAAAGACATAAGAGAGAGACAGAGATAGAGAAGAGAGAGAGAGAAGAAATCAACCTCAGTATTTGACTAGTACTTTATTTTTATCAACCCCACAGGGATGAAAGGCAAAGTTGACCTGAGTGGGATTTGAACCCATAGCACAGAGAGCCAGAACGATTACTGCAAGGCATTCTGTCCAACACTTTAACGACTCTGCCAATTCACCACCTTATATATATAAGAGACCTATCCTGCTATAACTAGTCTCTAACTACCTCCTCACCCCATATCTTCCTTGCTGAATCTTTACAGGTCTGACTACAGCTGATTTCTTCTTCTTCTCTTTTTTTTTTTTTTTGAGAGAGAGAGAGAGAGAGAGAGAGAGAGAGAGAGAGAGAGAGAGAGAGAGAGAGAGGGAG
>JAOPJM010061536.1:0-14619 GCA_027124095.1 Muusoctopus leioderma
CAATTACACAGCTATTTCAAACACTAACCAATTACACAGCTATTTCAAACACTAACCAATTACACAGCTATTTCAAACACTAACCAATTACACAGCTATTTCAAATACTAACTAATTACACAACTAAAACTAATATATTTACATGAAATTTGCACAAGATTCCTTGGGAAAATAATATCCAAGAGTTTTACATGCATTCAGTTACGACAATAAATTATTAATAAATCTTTAAACAGCACAAATAACAAATTAATAAAAAAAAGAAAATAATTAGTTACGTTTAGATTGCAGGCAACTGAAAGGTATAATCAGTGAAGTAGAGCAATCAAAAAAGAAAAAAAAAAAACACACACACAATGGGATGCATCATCAAACAGATGAAAGGAAGTTAGTACCCTACCTTCAATTTGTTCTGACACCTTTGCTGGGAAGATCAGATTGAGACACTTATAATAACAATAATAATTGTTTAACGATGATAATATAACAATAATAATGATAATAATGATAATAATAATAATAATAATAATAATATGTGGCATCTAAAAACAACCACTGTACTTGTA
This sequence comes from Muusoctopus leioderma, assembly GCA_027124095.1. Taxonomy (NCBI): domain Eukaryota; kingdom Metazoa; phylum Mollusca; class Cephalopoda; order Octopoda; family Octopodidae; genus Muusoctopus; species Muusoctopus leioderma. The sequence continues at coordinate 567 of JAOPJM010061536.1, forward strand.
ATCATTGGAGTTTTGGGGATGATATCAAATGTCGCTCTTAAACACTATATAATTAAATACCAGGAAACCCCAAAGCATCAGAATTACAAAAAAATTGTTCTCACTCATGGGTACAGCCCACATTCTAAGAAAAACACTGTCAACCTGAGAATATTTGAATCTTTTAAAATATTACAGACTTTTAGACTTTTAATTCGAAAATATTATAACAAACTTTCAATAGAATTTCAATTCTCAGTATTTAGCCTCCTTTCCCTGAAATATACCCTTGCTACCCATAAATATTACCCACAATATGACATCTAACTTGTTTATTGAGGTCTCTTGGAACAGCTCGTATAAAACAAAGCAATATCAAAACACAACAACAACAACAACAACATTTTCTAACAAAGGTACAATACCATAAATTTGGTAGGGAATTGCGTATTTGATAAAATCGCCCCCAGTATTTGATTGTTACCGACCCTACTACTCGACTTGTATCGACTCAAGAAGCATGAAAGGCAAAGTCTATTTCGGTGGGATTTGAACTCGGAACGTAAAGGGATGTAACTAAATATGCATGACATGTTCTACCGCACTTGAATGCTTTCTTAGATTGGCAAGGGGTCACAAATTTACAGTATCAGGGATACAATCGATCGAAACTACTTCAGTAAATTACTGGTACTTATTTTATGATTAATGCTATGGTACGAACATGCTATGTCGGCCAAGTTTTCCGTACCAACAGTAAAAGCCAGATAATTATCACATTGTAATTGAGTCATGTCTTTATACCATTTATATGAACTATTAAGATGACTTTCTCTTGTTCATAACAAAAGCATTCGCTTCAAACTGGATGGACGTAAAATGTAGACAATAGATTACTCTTTGCTTATAATATAGATAACCACGTAAGCTATTGAATAATTATTGAGGATCAATTTTTCTGCACTAAAACTTATTCCATGACTTTATGTCGATGACTGGTATCTCGCTTCTTGTTTTTATTCGATTCGCTTAATTAATGTAATAAATGCTATGTTTTCCATTAAAGTTTTTATATCAATGATTTGTTTCCCAGCCAAGAATTTCAAAGCATTATAACAAGCGCCATTTTTAGGAAGGACAATATACCACAGAAGCTGATTGTATTTGAATTGTATTTTGGTAACCTTTTTAATTAAAAGTATTACGAGTATTAAAATAAAACACCAAATAGACAAAGCAAATTGTGTGCTCTGTCCTTGTAGTCAGTAATGCGGATGGTGAATGTTATATAAAATGTTATGAAACGTTATGACATTTATTGTTGGCTGATGCTGAAGAAACTATTTTTACCCAAATTATAACGTGGTTAAAGAATCTGTAGTGGTTCACCTAGCTGAAGTTCGAACCCAGCTCCTGTCGATTAAACTTCTTTCTTTGGAGCGGAAAGCTGTTTGATTTTCGCACTTTCCTGTCTTCTGTCTGGTATTTTTCTATCGCCTGATTGTCACTTCGGCCTTGGACCTATTTTCAATCAAATCTTGAACTATCTTTCCAGTCACGTACGCACTTTTTCCAGACTTGTGTTTATTATATAAGGACACTGATTTCTCCTCCACCAGAGAGTCATTGCATTTGTCACTATGCTAGTAAGTAATGCATGGCACACTGATTCTCTCATAATCTCTCTCTTCTCTTACTCTGTTACTATCACCACAGACCGATAGACATACAGACACGGATTACTATTTGCACGCATTCTGTCTCATCTTACTTACACTCAAACAGCCATGCAAACTAGTGGTTTTATTAACTTCGACTATGAACAGAAATGAGCTATTACAACATTCTTCTTGAATTAGATCTATTCTACTTCGAACTGAAATCTTTAAACTGTGCATTCATTAATTCTTTTACATATACTGAACACATTGAACTTTGAATATCTTCCCAAGCTTGTCATTGACTAGATATATGTTTGAATTGAAGTTCTTTCATTTAACATTTTTTATGCTTTGAAATCTTTGAATTGAAACTGCTTGTGCTGTGTAATATGTTAAGAATATATTTCCTCAGCATTGTTAGAAAATTTAAATTTTATTGAAATGAAACCAAGCCTTCTGTTGAAATGTTCGAGATATCGTTGTTTGGCTACTATTTCTAGCACGCCGCATCGCATTCAACTGGTTACCACATTTCGTAAACAACTAATTCCCTACATTTGTTGACATCCGATGTTTACAACAAATCAAATGTTTGCACATTAATCTTTAAAAGTTGGGGGTTTTCGATAAAAGGAGAAATAGATGAAAGAAGAAACAATTTCTCAAAATCTGTCCATCAAAAGTATGATTAAAATATACTAAAACTTCCCCGAGGTACTACCTTTGACTCGTTTCTGCTCAATCATTACAGGACTTTTAACATTTTCAACAGGATGTTAAGAGTTAATGGTCATTCCAGAAAAAAACCCAACAGTCCATAGACAGTTAAATTAAATAAAATTAAGTTGAAATTATAGAACTTGTTTTATAAGGCCAGTACAATGCAATTTAGAAATAAAGGAGTGAAAACATAAGTAATGAAAACAAAGCAATAGTTTACACTTTTACCTTATATTTTAATATTTCGAGGTTAAAACCCATTTTTCAAGAGAAATCGGGGATGGTGTTGACGAGCTGGAATCTATGGCAACATTTTAAGCAGGAGCAAGATGGCCAATTAGGTAAAATATTGAACCACCTCCTCATAAATCGTGAGCTCAAATCCACTACAAGCATTTAATTGTGTTTTAAGGTAGAACACTTTAGTTTACATTGCCTCAGTTTACCTACATGCTGGTTATTAGTATCAAATTATCTGTGAATGCTACCTGTGATAGACTAATTTCCCATATTGGAGGTAATTTATCCCTCAATTGCTTTATATGAATCCCCTCCATACCGCAGGAACGTCGGAACTGGCGGGGATACAACGAGGGCAATTGCATTGCCCTCTTATCATATAGACTAAGAATGTTATGTAAATGCCTTTTTTTTTAATTGTCTACCTCCCTACCCTTATATATATCTTTTGACGTCCCTGCACACCCGGACTTATGAAGCGCTTATAAGTTCAAACATTTTAAAACAGTTTCGTCTGGCTATGAAAGAGTTTCTATTCTGAGGTTCGAGAAAATAAGAGAACACAAGTTCAGTAGCGACACAATAGCTATCTCAATACTTATTGGTGATGTTTGGGGTTCTTCGTCTATCGTAGTGCAACTGAACTATCGCATTCAAATATTAATCATAAAACAAACAATCGGTGTATTTTATAAAGCACAAATCACCTAGACAGTAAGCAATCTAGAAAACTGTACACCTACAACAGCAAACAAACTAGTTAGATGAGTGTCAAAGACACGCCATTTATCAAGAAGTGAATTCGCCTCAAACGCGACTTTGACATCAAATTTGAGAGACTCGACAATCCGAAGCAAGACAGTGATCAAAAGGTAGCACAATTCAGTCTGTGGTGATTGAAAACTGCCAGAAATATGTTGAAGGAACGCATGTTTTGTCCACCAACATGTTTCTCCAATCTTCTGCAAGTATTTCAGTTTAGCCGATCCAAATATCTTCTCTGAAACAACTTCTGTCCAGATGTTTATTATCTTGCATTATTGCTAAAAGAATGTCACCGTTAGCTGTAGTAATTCTATCAACATTTTGATAGGCAGAATATTTTGGACCACATCTGTTGTTGAGAACATAAGTATCGCACAAAATGTAAACGGATTGTGGGGCTTCATCTCTTATATACTTCACCACACCACTGTATTAACCTCTCATGTTAGCAACTCCATCAAACGACGCATTTGCGCTGTCTTCCAATTTTAACCCACTGCATTCCAACGTAGACTTCAGTTGTTGGTATAATCCATATTCAGTAGCATTTGTAATTTTATTCAGAGCAAAGAAACGTTCTTTTATTTCATCCAACAAAACATAACGCAAAATAATAAGACTTATTGCTGTGTCTTGAGTACTATCTATTTGTACAGAATATTTCTGATTATCAATTTCATTAACAATGCGTGACTTCATAATGATTTGGATGGCTAACAATATACAGTTCATAGTTGTTTTGGATAACATCGATACCAAACTTCCACATCCTTTCGATTTTTCTTTTCCTTTTTTTCATTAGTCTTTCAACAACATTGCTTATGTGGATAGCCAAAGGTACATCAAATTAGGACAGAAGCAGTATTGTTTCTAAAAGGTTATCATGATCAATGTTCTGGTTTTCAATGTTAAGACCCGATTCATTATGATGTCCTCTGTATGGTAGTGCTTGTTTACCTAAAAATTTGATTACAGTTAATATCGTCCCAGAACTTCAATGTTTTCCATAACTTTCTGCCACCATAAATTGACGGTTTCATTTGCCAGCAAAGATTCTATGGCTCTTTCTTGTTCAACATTGAAAAATGCTATGACTGCTGTACTGTGTGAATTCTCCACCTCGTGTTCAGAAATATGGGAAGAGTTTGTAATGCCAGTTGAAAATGCTGTTTCTGTGTTGGATAAGGCCTGACAAATTTTGCCATAAACAACCTGAAATTCTTTGTTTCCAACTTTCATTATTAGCCAATTTTCAGAGATTTTACGTTCATATATCAGTTTTGGTTCAAATAACAGAAATTCTACATCTTTCAACGTGTCAAGTAAATATAATATACTGTCTCCCTAGGACCAGAAAACTACATTGATATATTATATAGACTAATAAAGATGAAGTGATGTTCACACCTTTCACAATGATATTAGTTATGTAAGAATTCAAAATCTAAACTGGAGCATAAGTATCGGTTCCTCTATTCAACAAGTCATACCACTAGGAAAAGAATCTTAAAAACGTGTGGTATTAAGTGTAGAAGAATTTGCCATAGTCTGTAAGGCGTCGACTTATTATGTAAAGGTATTTGGTTTCGTGCCTCATGTTTTCGTGTTCAAATCACGCTGGGGGCAGACTTTATCTTTCACCTGTAGTCTATAAAATAAGTACAGTTTGATAGTCCTTTATCCGAAATGCTCGGGATTGGAAGTATTTCAGATTTCGGAATGATTGTATATTTCCATTTATAAAACGCTCTTTGCCATACTTTTTCTATATTTCGTTAATTTCTGTTCATCACTTTCAGCATAGGACTTCAACAATTTGTCCTGTTTCTTCAGGGCATATATAATGTCTGTTCCACTGCCAGGCCTCTCAGTTAGATGCTTTACACTTACACCGCTGTCGAGTTTTTCCAACAATTTGACTTTCGTGGTATCGATAAATATAATTTTGTCCTTTTTTCTTTTCACTGTTATCAATAGGGATATCTGCAGGCCTCTTCGACATTTACAAAACAGAGTAGAACAGAAAACACGTGGTAAGTAATGCACGCATAAAGTGTTGCTATGACGGCTGTTGACAATAAAGTGGTGCCAACTTAACGGGCTGGGCAAGCTCAACCCAAGGCGGCGGCCCACAACAGCTGTATATCGTCCGGGAACTTTCCGAGCACTTTCTAAAATTTTCCATTTGTGGTGCTTCTCTCACTCGAAAAACTTTCTGAGTTCGTAGGGTTTCGATTTTGGAATTTCAGATAAAGGATTATCAACCTGTACTATTGATATCTGGGGCCAGAGATAGATACTGCTCTTGCTGTCAAACATCACCGAAGGAAGCTGGTAGTTCCAGTTCAGTGGATTTAAGAGAAAGGGAGGGACAACTCTACTAGTGCGTGTGAATGTGTGTGTATACATGCATTCATGTGTATCTGTCTGTGTGTCTGAGTGTGTATGTGTGAGTTAGTGTTCCAATAGAGAAAACTTCTTCGTCTTCCCCAAATCTACTTCTATATACAGTTTCCACGGACCGGATCCCTGCTTTCCTCCACGTCCACGTTTTTCCTCACGAAGATATTGACCTGCAGGTATAGCATCACCTGCAACGCCCTCATCAGTCTGGGAGGACCTGCATCAGGCACTGCATCAGGCACTGCATCAGGCACTGCATCAGGCACTGCATCAGGCACTGCATCAGGCACTGCATCAGGCACTGCTATACCACCTGCTCTGACTAACTTACAACAAATATATTTCAGTAGACTGAACTGAATAAATCCCCAACACGCTTCCTTTATGAAAATAACGACCTCGTGAACTGGTGAGAGAAATCATTACTAAAGTCATAACTAGATTGGCAGGCCTATGATTAAAAGCGTCCCAGCCATGACCATCGGTTTTTCTTGTTTGTTTTTTTTCGTCAGGCATCTAGTATCTAATACTACATTGTCCGATGTAGTCTTAGATATAATCATTTTTTAAGACGGCAGGGAAATTTGGCTGCTATTTCACGCATTTCGATGGACCACGTTGAGGCTCCCTTGTTGGATCGAAGTTACTGGGTTGAGGACACAGCTGAACGGAAGCTAACATCCTCTACTGTACAGTGTTCACCAGAAACCACCAATGTAGGAGACGACATATCTTCTCATGTCTTAGAAGAAAGTGTTGTTGTCGTTGTTGTTGTTGATTAACTCCTGGTTGATTAGGCCCTGGTCAGCTCTGATCGAGCAAACTTATGAACAAAAGCATTCCAGCGGCTATTTCCAGCAGGTCGAGCGACCACGTAGAAGCTCTCTTGTTGGCTCGTTATATGCAAGATTATTATTGTTCTTGCTGTTGTTGTTTAGCCTAGAGCAGCACTGATCAAGCAGAGTTATGACCAAAGGTATTCCAGCCGTGACCAACTCGTCTTTTTGTATATGTAAGACGAGATTGTCCAATGTGTCTTTTCTTTCTTAAGACGTGATTTGAGAGAGATTTTGGCTGTTATTTATAGCAGGTCGAATGACTGCGTAGAGGTGCCCTCGTTGGCTCGTATATGCAAGGTTGAAATTATAAGGTTCAAAGCAGAAACTGGAGGAGGGGGAGAGAGAGAGGGGGAACTAAATCTCAGTTTCTCCAACAAAAACCCGCAGGCAAAATGTCGGGCTTAATCTGAAATAGTTTAAGATAACGGGAGATATATAGATATTTGAAATGGTCCCATTAGGTAGCTGAATTGAATAACTTTAGGCTATATAGTTACAACAAAAGAATTTATCATTTTAAATTACACATAGTATAGCGATTAATCTAGCGAAAGATAATAGCGATTATAACAATGAGGATTATTAATCTTGGCTACTCTTTGTATGTATGTATGTATGTATGTATGTATGTATGTATGTATGTATGTATGTATGTATGTATGTATGTATGCATGCATGCATGCCTGCATGCATGTATGTATGTATGTATGTATGTATATATGTATGTATGTATGTATGTATGTAAATATTATGCAAAGATACATATTAACTAAGAAACACGTAAACATTACCACGGTCACGTCTTTATCAAGTGACGTAAAGGAAAATTGCTGTAACTTGAAATTATAAGCAGTTCATGGAAATGTATCACCTGAGTACTCAGCTTAAGCCCAGAGATTCCAGTTGTTTAGATAAAACTTTGATACTGGATCCAGACCCTGACTCTGATTCGAGCAGTAGTAGTATAGATATTTATTTTTATGTGCATTTATTAGTAATAAATTATCTTCATGGCTTGAATAAACTATATTTAAGACATATTTTACACCAGTCTGTCATTACTGTTAAGTTTCCATGCCATGCCATGCCATGCGAGTTTGTTTCTATCGAGAAAAGCTTTTTTTTTTAGTAGCACTGACTGAGAAGGGAAACCTCAAGAGTTTCTGCAGGTCATATCCAATCTCCATTAACACTTTGTAGAATGATGCAATTTAAATTAGACATTAACATTTTTTTTCCAGGTTATAAAGTGTAGTCGTGACTGACACCACTTTAAGCAACAGGCATTCCTTACTGGTCTCGTTTTGATGCAGTTCACAAACTCTGCAATGTCCACAAGGCGTAGACCACGTCTGTACTGATGATTATGACTGCTTAAGGACAAATGATTGCTATAATAACCTAGGTTTCAATATGTTTGATATTTTAAGACTTCACAACTTTACATGGGGTTGCTAGCAATAAATAAATCTTCTGGTCAATGGAGGCTTGATCTTTCACAAAAGTTGAAATAACAGAATTTTGCCTCTGACACTTTTGAATTCACCAATTCTATACCCCTACCATCAATTCAACCCACTCGATTAAACCACTTCGTTCCCTCTTGTCAACTTGTTGTGTCTAATCTCTAAGATCCCGTACTAAACACCTTTGCTGTAACACACTGTCGGTGCTGTATACTTCTGGAATTTTCTTTTTTGCCATGTTTTCTTCCCAACCATTAAGCTGAAATAGTTAATCATACTTACATGAACTAACGTTACACTACGGATACACCAGTCTCTTTCGTCTTCTAATTTCGTTTATATACGATTATATACCAGAAGTTTTGCTAACTTTAAATGCAGCGACAAATATTTCATTAGTTTGCAGTGATGAGTTCAAATATTCCTGTAGCCTAGGAGGAAATATACAAGTTTTATCTGTTGGGGGGCAGACACCTTAAGGCTCGCAATCACGTTTCGCTCATCGGTCACAGCCAATTCCTTTCGCTTACACTACCAATGTCCACGTGAAATACATAAACGTTACGGAAACTCATTTCCTTCTCCTATAAATTGTTGGCTTTATGTCAAAGTAGAAAATCAATAGTTTCTATCATGAGGCAGGTTTCGCTCTTTTTGACTTCGCGAGAAGAATTTCAGTGTCTAGTTAAATTCGTTTTAACTGACATGTCATGTTGTCATCATGTTACCATTAACCATTTCTTTCTTCCTTCGTTTCTACTTAGCTACCTACCTACATCTTTCCTCTCCTTCTCCTTCGTTTTATTTCTATTTTATTTTAATCTGACAATTATACCCTAGTATTGTCTGAAACAACGTAATTTCCGGAAAAACAACATTCTTTAACTAGATTAACAAGATCTTAGAAATAAACATAGCGGCTGTTCGATGACATTGCTGAAACTATTTTACATTAATTCAGTTTTATGGAAACGTTAAGCAATATCATGGGAATCTTTGTAATTCTTTATTTTTAGTCTTTTATTTTTGTAGAATTATAATAAAATTTTTCAATTCTGAAAAGCGATAGAGAGAGAAAAAGAAAATGAAAATATCGGTTCCTGTTTGTAAAAGGTCAGAGAACCAAGGAAACAGAATTTAAAATATGGTGGGTTTTTCTTTTTTACGATATTAAGGATATAAAAGAAAAACATACACACAAATGAAAATCAAAAGTTTTCAGATAAAACAAAATTTAAAATTTAGCCGTACATCAACAAGCGATGTATAATAAAATAAACGGTAAGTAGTTTGTAAGCTCCCGGCGAACGAATTCTACGTGCCAGTTTCAACTTCGAATTGTAGTTATTGTCACTCCACTTACACTTTTGGTAAATGTCCTAAAAATCAGTCGGACTGAACACCTCTGACCTCGAAACTTCAAGCAATGTGTTCAATTTATTGTTGTACTGAGAGCTGGAGATGGACAAAATTGAATCGGATGCCGGACAACCAGCTGAGCTGTTAGTAGTTCGTCTACTGTACAGTGCTGTATATGTGGCGATGACATACACCTTTTTTTTATCCAGCGGCTCAGTCCATTCAGCTGTAAGTAAAAATCACAAGGTAGTATGGCTCCCTGTTGTAAGCAGCAACAGCTCTGCAAAATTGATGTGACAAGATTTTCGTTTGCCAACATTGCTGAGTTAAGTTATCTTGCGTACTTGTGTTAGGATAGAAGCGCCAATAATACACTCCCCACTTTCCTTCCATCACAACCGCTCCAGAGTAAATTCAAAAACGAGAAGAAAAAAATTCATACTAAAATTGTAACTACACAAAAAGTGTTATTTTGAAAGGATACCTGCTGTAACCCATATTGTAGTTTTGTTTTCTGTTTGGAAAAAAAAGTAAGAAAAAGAACAACAACAATTAATCTAACGACAAGAACAACACCTTCCAGAACGACAATGACGACTATATTTACGACAAAATATCAATGACTGTGAATGTCAATGTTTTTACTTTATAATCTTTTTTTTTGTCTAGTCCAGCTTGTTATTCGGTTTATACTAGTCAGTATACTTAGTTTTTCCTTTTTTTATGGTGGCATTTGTTATTGTATTTTCAGCTTTGACCAAAACGCAGCATGTTATTGTATAACATGTCGAGACGTTAGTGCAAGAAAAGAAAGAAAACATTTGGTTTCAAGTGTACTGATTTAAGCTTGCGACTTTTAAAGGGAATTTTTAAATGAAATAACAGCATCAACAATAACAGCATCAGCAAGTACAGCAGCAGCAGCAGCAGCTACAACAACAACAAAATAGCAACGGAAACATCCGAAAAGCTGACTTCTATTATGTAAAAATCTATATTTAACGCAAGTGACATCTCAAGTTGTTCGTTATTAAAAAAAAAAACGTTTTAGTGACAGCAGATGAAAAGCTTCACAAATGTTTTTACTAATTGTCTAGCCGTAAACAATTGCAACTTTCATATGTTGTTATGGTTACAGGTGCGTTATCCAACCAAACAAACATCTATATAGTTTAGTTATTATGGTTTCAATACCTTTTGATATTTAAGTGACCCACGACTATGTCTGTCTAACTATTCCGTATGTTCCTTATAGCTACATATATTATAGCTGTTTGCCAATTCTAGGCTGTAAGCATCTGTCGCTTCTCTACGTAGAGTGTTAAGCTATGGTTTTGGTTACTTTCTTTATTCAAACGAAACCGCTGAAGAGTTCGTCTTCATATAGTCATATATTAAGTCTTCATGTACAAATTGTGCCTTCAGGAGGAACTGAACTAAAAGTAATAATGTGGTCGCTAATTATACAGTTTTTTCGTTGTTTACATTGGTGAGTCGTACCACCGTCTGACACCTGTTTACAGTTATGTGAACTGGGTAATTAAATATTGACTTTACAACAGACAAGGCGTGTCACCACAAACAGGATAGAGACTACTAATCCTTTGGTTGGCAGTCCGTTACCTCATAAACTCTGCTGGCTGCGACTCTCTATTGGGTGGACCACTGCTATATCATCCGTTTCCTTCTGTTATGCGTTATTGTTGCAATAATTACAACTTCTAGAAGAAACACCCCACCAGAGGGCGGTGGTTCTCCTAGTGGTAGTTAGAATGGTGCATATGGTGTAGCATGGTTTGAATTCTTGGTATTGTAGACAGTAATCCAGCAACTATAACCTCATAGCAAAATTACTTTTTTTTACGTTCCACAGGAGTATCCTTATTAATGTCACAGATTTGACCTGGTTTTAATTTCTTAGAATTTGTTTATTTTGTTGTTTCTTGTTTGTATTTTATTGTTGCTTGAAGCTTTTAAGAAAACAAAGACGACGTTTTATATATTGAATGTAAATGTGGACATTAAAAAGATGGGATATAAACACAAAAGAAAACATTTTATAAATTCTAGATAGGGCTTGAATCCACATTTGCTGGTTGTTCCAAGAGTTGTGGATTTGAGTTTCACCTTGTATTTGCTTTTCAGTCTTTTACATCCTCTGTATCCACTGTCCGTGTTTAGGCTGATATTGCAAACATGACAAATACGATGTGGCTCATTAGGCCAACGATACATATACTTTGGATGGTAGATTTATCCATCACCTGGTTTAATACCATCACCTAACCCTTGTATACCTTTAGCGGAGTCTAAACTGTTGCAAGTATTTGGACCGGGTTTCCGGTCTACATTTCCCATACAAGTATCAGAAGCCCTGCAAAATATTATGGTTACTGCGTTCCTCCCCTGACTAAACCATAAAACTATTTTTATAGTTTTTGAAAATATGAATATATCAATATTCTAAAATTAATAACAAGCATCATATTCATTATAAAAGCACTAAAATCAACTCATGAACATGTCACACACTATTTGAGCAACAGCTATATTTTATCTTCAAAATATTGAATGAGTAACTTAAAAAAAGCTAACTCAGTATTTCATAATGATCAAAAATATTAAGTGCAGTTGTTAAAAATGAAATCCTTGATGAGTACTGTGTAATATACTGGATTTGGTAAATTCATTTACGCTGTGTTATATGTATTTTGAGAGTGAAGTGTGGGTTGTGAGAGAGTTGGTTGGTATGAAAGGTGGTGTGAGGTATGAGTAACATAGGGAGAGAGATGGTCAGTGTTATAGGTGGTGGAAGGAAGGGCTTGCAGGGTTAGTTAAAGTCTTTCTCGAGTCTATGGGCTCATTAGGCCGGAGCTTATTCCGTTTCCGTGGCGTTAAGCGGCTGAGAGTACAGGACTACCCTCTCGAACTCAACCACCTAACCACTAGACCACGTGCTTTCACCTAACCACTAGACCACGTGCTTTCACCTAACCACTAGACCACGTGCTTTCACTATAGTTTACAGTGTAGTGTGTTAGCCAATTTTTTCCGAATTTCGAGCTTTGGTTATATATATATATATATATATATGGATCTCCGTCTGAATTCCAGACGATGAGTGTTCAGTTGTTCGATCAACTGAACTACCAACTCACTGAATTAGCGTGTAAGCGGCTGAGTATTCCACAGACACGTGTACCCCTAGCGTAATCAGCAGGAAGAATCAGCGTGACAATGCTGGCCCTTTGAATTACAGGCACAATCCATCCGACGGTCTTCTACAGAGTTTCCGTCTACCCAGATACACCCACAAGGCTTGGGTCGACCCGAGGCTATGGTAAAGACAAGATGCCACGCAGTAGGATCGAACCCGGGACCTCGTGATTGCGAAGTGAACTTCTTAACCATTTGGCCATGCTATATATATATATATATATATATATATATTATTGACACAGTATACCTAGGACTACGTTATCCATTATGCCATTTTATGATTTTTTTTTATTAAAACGGTCGCGTGTGGTCTGAGGGATATTTAGCTACTGTTTCTAGATTATGTGGCAGCATAGAGCTTCCCTATATTGGTTCGAGTGAGAGGGGTAAATTGTCACAAGTAGCTAGTTAAACCAATATCAATATCCTTTATAATCAATAGAATTTGCAAAGTCTAGAGGATTAAAAACAAACGTTCTTGTTTATACTAATATATAAAGTTGTTGGTTTGTCCCATTTCAACGATGATCCTGTAGGTTCCAATCGTGACCTTCCCATATATTTGTATATTGTGAACTACATTGTACAGTCTGTCTTCTCTCTTTTTAAGACGAGAGTGTATTGGGGACATTTTCTGAGTTCAAATCCCGCCACGGTCAACTTTGCTTTCTGCTTTCCGGGGTCGATAAAATAAAGTATCAGTCAACAGTCAAGTAGTGGGGGTTGCTGGCCTTGTGTCCATTGTCCCTATGTGTAGAAACAATTATTTGAGGGAAATTTTGTTGCTATTTCTAGCATGCCGAACGAACGCGTTATGGTTCTCTCCCGGTTTGGCTTGTTTTTTTTTTGTTATTTTTTTTATTAAGGTGATGAATGCAGTGCCTGTGTGTATGTATATATATATATATGTGTGTGTGTGTGATTGTCTGTTTGTTGTCTGTATGTGCGTCGCTTTATGTACTACTTCATCTCATATTCTCATTCTCCCGCCTTCGCAGCCATACACACACACACACACATACACAAACACATACACGTACCTTTACGTTATGAGTTCAAGTCTTCCTTAGATCAATTTAATAAGTACTAGTTAAGTACTACATACGTTCTAAATCGACCAAAGTTCTCCCCTTTAGATCGAGTTAATCCACTCTTTCTTTCTCACCTAAAATCTCTTGCTTTGTGTCTGTGTTAGAAATCAATGTTATTTACTGATTTTAGGCGCAGGCGGGTGGGGGGGCTGTGTGGTTAAGAAATTCGCTTCGTAGTCACGTGGTTTCGGGCTCCATGTCACTGCATAGCACCTTAGGCAAGCGTTTTTTCTCACTATAGCTTCGAGTTGACCAATGTCCTGTGAGTGAAATTGATGGACGGAAACTGTGCAGAAACCTGTCGTGTATAT
>JAOPJM010061628.1:0-2500 GCA_027124095.1 Muusoctopus leioderma
TATGTATGTGTGTGTGTTTGTGTTGGTCTCCGTATCTGTTTGTTTACCTCCCGTAAAATAGCGGTTCGGCTTAGAGATCGATAAGATAAGTACCAGCCTCAAAAAGTACTGGGTCGATCTGATCAACTTAAAGGCGGTGCCCCAGCATGGCCGCTGTCCAATGACTGAAACAAGTAAAAGAGTAAAAGAGTAAAGGAAAACAATTAATTCAGCCCAAGCATAAAAAACAGAATGCCTACTTTGATTTTGATGATTAAACGTACGAAGAAACGGTGTGTGAAAATCTACGCATTCCCAGATGATTATATCGTTATAAAGCAGTATCCGTGAAAATGCTGGTAATTTGAATAAATGGTCTGAATCTACTCCTCGAATCACGCAAATAATACAAAATAACATAAATTGACATTAACTCTTAACGTCCTGAAGGACCCAGTTCCACACGATACCAGATCATCAAATTAATATTAATCATTGAGCTATATATTTGATAAATGAGAAATGTTTTCGCGTAAAAATATCTCAAATACCTGTGTTTCTTACCTGCAAATTTTGTAATAAATAAGCTGCAAATAACTTATTTTTGGGGCATTTTCTGCTCAATCATTATAAGACTTTAGAAATGTTTAACAGGATGTTAATAGTTAATTGGATAGAATACATTTCTATGCTAAAAGCATATTTTACAGCAACACTCTATCCGAAAACCGAGACTACTTCAACGTACATGTGTGTGTGGAAATAAAATAACCCGATTGTAAAAAAATGTAGCACTGACTCCATATGTATAAGAAACAGAAGACTGAAAAAGGAAGGAGAGAAGAAGAAAAAATAAAAAGGAAACAAAAATAAAAAGAAGAAGAAGAAGAAGAAGAAGAAGAAGAAGAAGAAGAAGAAGAAGAAGAAGAAGAAGAAGAAGAAGAAGAAGAAGCAGCAGACGACGAAGAAGAAGGAGAAGAGGACGACGAAGAAGAAGGAGAAGAAGAAGAAGAAGGAGAAGAAGAAACACGATGAGGAGAAGAAGAAGAAGAAGAACAACAACAACAACAACAACAAGAACAAGAACAAGAACAAGAACAAAAACAAAAAGACAAGAACAAGAAGAACAAGAAGAACAAGAAAAGATATGAAGTAGATAAAGAAGAAAAAATGGAGGCAGACGAGTAGGAAATGATGATACAGTTCAAGAACAACAACAAGAACAACAACAACAACAACAACAACAATAAAAAGAAAATGTTTTTTTCTCATATCATATATACTTAGCTAACATTATCACATTTATAGCTTCCCTCATTTCGTTATTTTATATACGCCATTTTTATAAAACTATTTTTTTCATTAACACTATCCTGGGAATCAAACGATAATGCCAATTATCTCCGGAAATCCTCCTTCATAT
This sequence comes from Muusoctopus leioderma, assembly GCA_027124095.1. Lineage (NCBI taxonomy): Eukaryota > Metazoa > Mollusca > Cephalopoda > Octopoda > Octopodidae > Muusoctopus > Muusoctopus leioderma. Next base: position 1,403 of record JAOPJM010061628.1, read on the forward strand.
AATGATTATCAACACCTGCCTTCTCGTCTCGTTCATATTTTTGTCTTATTTATTTTTTCATGTGTAATACGTTGCGTCATTATTATTGTTATTATTTTTCTCACTAGGAGACTATTCCAAAGATTCGTATTCCGTTTCATTGAATATAAATCAATGTAGAAAGTAAAATAATGAAAGAAGTAATTATATAGAGTAATATAATCATTTCACTTAATATTGCCGAATATAATGAAAGCATTTGTCCACCTAAGATAATTTCAGTGAGACTATGTTCTGACGCCAGGTTAACTGACTGATGATCTATAGAGATTTCGTCAGTTTACAACATAATCAGATTTGTCATTTACTTTCCCTACCACCGTTTCTCCTGATATCACGTTGTTGCGCACTCTGTTGTCAAGAATCTAAAAAATTATATAAAGAAATGTTGCACACCTATACATACATACATTCTCTCACACACACGCACACACACGCACACACGCACACACGCGCGTATACTTACATACGTACATACACACACACACACATATACATAGACATACGCACACACACGTACACAGGCACACACGCACACACACATAAACACGCACAAACACAGAGGCACACACATATACACATAAACACGCACACACACACACACACGCACACACACGCACACACACATATATATATACATACATAGTATATACACACACATATATATACATAGACACACGCACGCACACACACACACACATATCTCTCTCTCTTTCTCTCTCTCTCTCTCTCTCTCTCTCTCTCTATATATATATATATATATATATATATATAATTATTTATTTATATACGTACGCGTAACAGTTAAGTCGTCTCGAAGAGTCATACAGAAACCGTTACATTAATTTTACGTGTATTCCCTAATAGTACTGTGTATTAATTTTCGTCGCACTTCTGTGACATCATCACCAACACAATCCAATTAAATATGTTGTAAACCTGTCATTATACCCCTTACACTTTATAAGTACTGGAGGGGTTATTTCTTGTGTTTTTCAATTTTTTGCTTGTTAATATACTTACATTCATGTTTAAGCACGGTATTAGTCGATGTCAGTG
>JAOPJM010061628.1:7500-14618 GCA_027124095.1 Muusoctopus leioderma
TCGCTCTTTTAGCCTTGAGCCGGATGATGCGGTTTTTAGTTGTATTAAAGTGGAACATTAGGATCCGAGAAAATTAGTGATGGTCTGCATCAGAAAATAGTAAGTACGAAAACCTCGCAAGGTGGAATAAATCATTTTGCCAGGAGGAAGACGAGAAGTCAAACGTTTCGGACAAAACCCTCCGATGAGGGGTTCTTCAGTCCGAAACGTTAATTTCTCCTCTTCCTCACAGCAAGATAACATTCTGCTTATTATTGGTGTGAAGGAGCGTGGCCTAGTGGTTAGGCTACTGGACTCACGATCGGAAGAACGTGAGTTCGATTCCCGGTCCGGGAAGCGCGTTGTGTCCGTGAGCAAGGCACTTTACTTCACGTTGCTCCAGTCCACTCAGCTGAAAATGAGTACCAGCAGCAACCTTGCTGGTGCAGCCCTCTCTCTCCCTCCATCTGTTACATTCTCGATGTTCCACTGGGTGAAGGGTGGAAGGGCCGAGAGGGTGTCTGTGTCTGCTCACGACTGCATGGGCACCTTAAACCCTTAGCGAAAGCATGATATAGGCGTGGTATATGCTTATACCAGGTCATCCTCGAATGCGAGTGACGGCTGTGCTTTTTACTGGTGTTATCTTACACATGGCTAATGTTTCCAGGATCTATGTGTTGGGAACACTGTCAAAGACCTTCTGATTGTCAATCCATGTCATGCTCACACTCCTCAACATTCTTTTACAGTCTTCGGTCATGGCTTTGTTGATCTGTAGTTGATCTTCATAGTCATATAAGCCTTTGCAGCATCCTTTCAGTTCTTCTGAAAATTATATTTTTTTTTTTGTTCAAGTAGTTATTTATCCTCTGCAATATCATAGCAGTTAATGCTTTGTAAGTTGTAAGAGGGTAGTTTATGGGTTTGTAGTTTTGGGGGTTTCTTGTTTCTTTAGTCTTGTGGATTAGGATGGATTTCCGCTCAGTGAACCGTTCAGGGGTTATTTCCGCTTTTTCAATAGGTCATTAAATATATTTGCCAGTGCTTTAATGTACGTCTCTTATATATTTCAGCCAGAAGTTTGGGACCTTATCAGTCCCTGGTGCCTTCCAGGTGTTCGGAATATGTAGCGTCTGGCATACTTCTTGAATTGATATGAACTCCCACGACTGTTCAGGTGCTCCCTATATTCCCCCCAAAAAACTGCTCCCTATATTCCCCCCTCAAATGTTTTTCTAGTTCTCTTGCTGTTGGTGCTGGATTGATTTCTATCTTATGTTTACCTAGTTCTTGATAAAATAAAATCCTTTCGGGGTACTGTCGAATTCTTTGTCTTTGTTTTTATTATTATCGAGGTTGTGGATTAAAATATATTTATTGAAGAGCGCCGAGCTACGTACTTTACAGTACTTAGTTTCGTACCTCTACATTCTGAGTTCAGATGCCACTGGACTCGACTTTACTTTTTTTTTGTACTTTTCATAGGTCGACTAAATAAGTACCAGTAATATACTCGGGTTAAAATTAATCGATTGCCCCTCTCTCCTTCCACCCTTGCAAAGAACCAATGTTGTGTAATAGTGAAAGGAAATCAATATTGTTCGCCTTCTTCAATAGAATTCCTTTATTGCCATTTACAGTAATTTGGTAATAGATAGATAGATAGATAGATAGATAGATAGATAGATAGATAGATAGATAGATAGATAGATAGATAGATAGATAGATAATGATAAAGATACGATGCTAATAGAAAATCCATCTTCCCAAATCAAGGCAGCGTGAATGGACGTTATTAAATAGAGCGAAATAGTGAAACAATCTTTGTAGGAAAATAACAATAAAAAGGAATGTATGTGTGTATATATGTATATATCTGTGTAAATGAATGTGTGTATATGAGTATAAGATAGAGGGAAGGAGAGAGAGAGAATGTATATGTGTGTGTGTGCGTGTGTGTGTGTGCGTGTGTGTGTGTATGATAGCGAGAGACATGTTTAGATGGGATTTTGTGCATGTAATGGAACCGATTGACAATTGTTATTCGAAAAATGCTGAAATAAAAACGAGGAAATGGTGTAGAATATCTATATTTGATGGCGCCGGATGAGATCTGAGATATATTGCCTTATAAGGAATGTAACTTATGGTGGTGGTGGTTTTGGTGGTGGTGGTGGTAGTGGTGGTGGTGGTGGTGGTGGTTTTGGTGGTGGTGGTGGTGGTGGTGATGTTGGTGGTGGTGGTGGTGGTTTTGGTGGTGGTGGTGGTGGTGGTGGTGGAGTTGTGGCTTGGAGCTGGGGGACTTTATGGTTGTGGTGATGGTAGTGGTGGTACTGGGATGGGGGACTTTGTTATTGTGATGGTGGTTGTCGTTGTGGTTGTGGTGTTATTGGTGGTGCTGCTGCTGCTGTTGCTACTACTGCTGCTGGTGCTGGTGTTTAACGTCAAATCAACTTCGATCGAGTAGACTATTATCAAAAGCATTCCAACCGTGACCATCTCGTCATTTTCGGGATATGTCTAGCATTACGTTATCCAATGCGTACTTTTCTTATGTAAGATATCAAGATGTATGTTGAGGGAGATTTCGGCTGTTATTTCTATTATGTGAAGCGGCCACCTAGAGGCTCTCTCTTGTGTGTTTGTAGTTGGTCATGTATGTTAGTGTGCTTCAAGAGGTGTGTCTCGAATGCTTCTGCTCGTAGGGTGTACTTTGGAACCAGATTTAACTCCCATCGAGTTGCGCATGCGAATCTATTTCACTTCACATTTGAAGTAAATTAATTTCCACTACGTTAATATTATTTTTTTAAAAAGCATGAATGTCCCCCTGTCCACTTCCTCGTAAATTCGTGGCCCTGTCTCTAAAGAAGAACTCCTTATTTTTGCTGAATATTAAGTCTGTAAATATATTCTCCTGAATTTCGATTAGGGATTTAGACAGAGTTAAATAGAAGACTCGAATTCGTAATGAGTTCGAGATAAGTTTAAGGATAAGAAGGGGTTTTGTTTCATAACATGTGACATGAGTTATAATGGCGGTAAAAGTAGGGTCGTTGTAATGAAGATTGGATAACAAAAAGGAGATGCTTGAGTAGTCTAGTTTAAAATGGCATGTAGAGAGAGGTTGTTTGTTGTTGCTGTTGTTGTTGCTGTTGTTGCTGTTGTTGCTGTTGTTCTTGTTGTTGTTTTGTTTGTTGTTGTTGTTGTTGTTTTTGTTGTTCTTGTCGTCGTCGTCGTCATTGTTGTTGTTGTTGTTGTTATTCTTATGATGACGATGACGATGAAGATGATGATATATATATATATATATATATACTTTAATCAAACGAACAATTAACACGGGACAGGAGAACAGATCTATCACAATGATCACAATGATAAGACATGGCCTTGTCCACTTTGCACACATTGCTCACTTACAAGCATTTCATATTCTTTTTACCGCTTAGTCAGAGAGGGAATGGAAGTACCCATGCCTCTTTACTTTTACAGCACCTCCGAGACTGGTGGAATAAAAGGAGGAAATTATCCTCAAACCAGTTACCTGGCCCGGATGCTTGGAACAGAGTGAACTCCACGAAAGGTACCCAAGGGCTAGGTGATGGTGTCAAACCGGGTGACAGATTAAGTGTACCACCCAAAAACTCAGAACGCAAAGAGCCAGAACAAATACTGTAAGGCATCTTGTCCGACACTTTGACAAATCCTCCACTCTGGACTTATCGGCCCCGAAAAAATAACCGGCAAAGTTGACCTCGGTGGGATTTGAACTCAGAGTGAAGAAAGCCAAAACTTATACCTCAAAGTGTTTTGTCTTACGCTCTAACGGATGTACCAATTCATCGCTTATAGAGTATGTACTTTAGGTTTCATGACCTGCGAAGATAAGTCTATTTCTTATTTCTTTTATCTATTATACCAAAGATAGTCTGTTATTGCTCACGTAACGTTGAAGTTGATAGTGTTTATTGTGAATAAATGCTATATTTTTGCTGTTGATGTTAAACCACCAGATCAAACCTGATTGAGCATACCTCTAATCAAAGGTATTGCAGACATGAGCAACCCACCTGATATTCAGGCATTGTGTATCCAATGTGTTCTTTTTACAGCGATACAATGTGATTTGAGGGAAATTTGGCTACTATTTCTAGCAGACCTATCGACCGCTTAGAGGTTCACTCGTTGGCTTGTTTTTTTCTTTCCATTTGGTTTAGCTGTGAAAAGCAGTGTGTTTATTTTCCCAATAATACAGCTTACAATGGAGGTGAATGCTATTATAAATATTTGAACTTGCACAGGTCTTTTATGTTTGGTTCATCGACAACGACGTCAATAGATAGAGGGAGGTTTTGCGTATTGTTACCGCAATGTCTTGTATATTGTTGATGCCGTTCTCTTCTTCTTGATGATGTACAGAACATACAATTATATGACTAGATTCGACAGATCACAGTGTCAGACTGTAATACCATTTCGTGAAAAGTATTTCCATGTAGTCTACTGAAACTTGGAACTCAATTATAATAAATTCTCCGATTCAGAAATTGTTTTTTTTTGTTTTTTTCACATTTTCTTGTTTTTTCCTCGTTGCCAAATACACGATGAGGAATTTTAGTTCTACGAAATAGTTCTACACACATTCTTTTCAATTGTTATCAGCATTAAATTTCGCTATAAAGATATAAAGATTTGATGATGAAGTTAGCAAACAACTGTCCTACATATATATCACTTAAAGAAAACGGGATAACTGAGGATAGAAAAATATTATATAACACAGAATAACACAGAATATAAAACATATTTTATTCATTATAATGTCAGATGTTAATTAAAATGTGATAACGATTATTCTTTTCCAGTGCAAAAGACGCCTGAGATCTACCAAGTATCATGGCATTGCTGTAAACTTCTTCCACTTACAGCAGGTGTGTTTTTTTTGTTTATTGCTGGCTATGATGTAGCACCACATACTTATCTTTCTTTTGTTCTTGACGCTACTCGAGAGGTTTTAGTGTATTATATCGACCCCAGTACTTTACCTGATACCTTTTTAATCGATCTGTATTTAACGAACAGCTAAGTTCTCCCCGGCGTAAAGGGACATAGCTCATACCGAATGAATACGACAAGATATTTTGGGGTACGATGTACTGATTCCTCGGGAATTTCTGACCGACATACACACACAGGCAATGCATTGATCAACCTGAAACTCAGGGAGAATAAACTTGCCCAAGGTGCTGCGCAGTGGGATTGAACGCGGAACCACATATTCGCTAAGCAAATATCTTAATCAAACCTCAATTTGTCGAATGGTATAAATTACTCCAACACTCTCTTGCTATATAGTTTTACAGGAACATTAATTCTACTTGAACATTAAGGATTTTGTTAAGATTAAGATGTGGGTTCTTATATAATACATTTATTGCCTAGTTAGAGTAGGAAGAGCAGTGCATGCGACCTCTTATATATATATATATATGTGTGTGTGTGTGTGTGTGTGTGTGTGTGTGTGTGTGTGTAGGCATATAACATATAAGCATATAATAAATATTCCCATAAAATAAAAAGAATGGCTAATTACAACAGTTTACGATGGAAAGACAAGAACTGTCATTTCTTTGTAATTTTTCCTGATATCTTGAAATTGAACTAAACCCAATGGAACCGTAAATGTTATATTTCTTCATCCTATTTTGGTGATTTTGGTTTTTCAATGTGATTCCGAAACCTTTAGTGCTATTGGTGAGAGAGAAAACTAAGTCTTGTGATTCTCACCTCTGATTGAAACATTGGTGATACCGGTCTCTCTATTAGGTCCGTTGTTAGATATATAATAGATTGAATAAACCTTAGTGAATTACTAATCGATACTGCGATATATCCGGAAGAAAATTGACATTGGCAGAATTAGAACTTGAAAATGAGAGAGAGAAAGTGAGAGAGAGGGTTGGGGGAGAGAGAGAGAGAGAGAGCGAGCGAGACTGAAATACACAATCAATGTTTTAATAAAGTAGAAATGTATTTAAAATAACCTTTTCTGCTACTTCAAGACCATTTTACTTATCCAACTTATGGAATATTAGTATAGTGGATTGAATATTACACATTACATTACTGGTACCTGTCTTAGTATCCCATAGGCAGTCGTCTCAAACTCAGCTTAGTTCTAACTATGAACTTAAAGAGTTATAACTAAATACCTCTACCTGACGACAATTTGTAAGACACTCTTCTCTTACCCATGTTCCTGTCATATTTTTTCAATCGCTTATCAGGACGAAGAGTAGTGCCCATCAGGGCCTCTCCGAGTAGTGCCCATCAGGGCCTCTCCGAGTAGGGTCCATCAGGGCCTCTCCGAGTAGTGCCCATCAGGGCCTCTCCGAGTAGGGTCCATCAGGGCCTCTACGAGTAGTGCCCATAAGGGCCTCTCCGAGTAGGGTCCATCAGGGCCTCTACGAGTAGTGCCCATAAGGGCCTCTCCGAGTAAGGTCCATCAGGGCCTCTCCGAGTAGTGCCCATAAGGGCCTCTCCGAGACTGGTAGGAGGAAGGTGGGATGGCACGCTAAGATCAGAGACATGGTCCGAATGCTTGCAACAGAGTGGACTCCGCTGAAGCCACCCAGTAACCAGGTGCTGGTGCTAAACCAAGCGATGGATCAAATACACCACCTGTGTAGGCAACGATAGGATTCGAACTCAGAACGTAAAGTGCCCGAACAAATACCGCAAGGCATCCCATCCGATGCTGTAACGATTCCGCCAATCCACCGCCGTAGACTGGTACTTTATTTATCTATCCCAAAAGTTTGAAAGGCAAAGTTGACCTCGGCGAGATTTGAGCTAAGGGCGCAGTGAGCCGGAACGAAAACTGCAAAGCATTCTACACGCCATTCTACACGCCATTCTACACGCCATTCTACACGCCACTCTACACGCCATTCTACACGCCACTCTACACGCCATTCTACACGCCATTCTACACGCCATTCTACACGCCATTCTACACGCCACTCTACACGCCATTCTACACGCCACTCTACACGCCATTCTACACGCCATTCTACACGCCATTCTACACGCCATTCTACACGCCACTCTACACGCCATTCTACACGCCACTC
>JAOPJM010062003.1:0-12500 GCA_027124095.1 Muusoctopus leioderma
CTGAAGCCTAGGGGCCCACCAAAAGCTGGGGCCCCTAGGCTTCAGCCTAGTCAGCCTTGAGGATAATACGGCCCTGACAATTCCCTCTGTCTAAATCCCTGCCAGTTTCTTTCAATTCCTTCTGCAGTCTTTCAGCTGTGGTGTGTGATATATTATTTACATTGAAGATGTCATTGACATTTATATGAGTTTAACCTTTACTATCACATAACGTTATTTTCACATGCTGAGCTATATTTCGATGATACCTAGATCAAGATGATCTTCAAATTCAGATTGTTAATTTATTTTTTTAATTGCTATTAAATTTAGTAATTATATTTAGTTATATTTCTATAAATAAAGATCACTCACTCCCCACTGCATTTCATATTTAATTAATTTTAATTAAAAAAATGTTTGTTGTCTCCCCTACCTTTTTTTTTTAAAAACCAGAATCAGTCATTGTGATAATTGTTTTTATCACTAAAGGCAAAATTTTAATTAATTAAAATTTCTTAGCTTACTCTATCAAATATGCTATTGCCCACTTTTCTATAAAACACTTTGTTCTGTGACTTTATGACAACTCTATACATGTTTACTTTCACATCACTACTTTATATACTTCAAGTACCTCTATGAGTTTAGATTCTCTCTATCATGGCTATAATCATAAACTGATTCTGTGTGGATCCTTGAGTTGATTACTCTCCCACAACTGCCTCCTGGTCACTATTGGAGGTGGAGTAGCATGTGCAGGCTTCCCTTACGAGGACTACTTAAGACTTCAATAGTAGACCAAGTAGGTGAAAAGGAAGTCCAGTGGTTGGAATGGTAAATGAAACCTGTAATAGTTATATACAGTATTGTGTATGGATAATATTATCTTTTTTTTTTTTAATGGCTTAGTCAGAGGAGGAAGGATAGCTCTGATTACCCCCCCCCCCTTGGGGCCTCCAAGGCTAGTGTAGGGAAAGGAGGAAGTTATCCTCATATCTGAGACCTGGCCCGAATGCTTCCAGCAGAGTGGACGCTGCTAAATACACTCAAGGGCCAGGTGGTGGTGTTAAACCGGACAATGAATTAGATAATAATTTCCAGTATTATCACTACTTTAAAGAAACCATACACAAGGTTTTCCTTATGGTGATGGTGATGGTGGTGATGATGATGATGATTCTCTACTCTGGTTTATATAATAACTCAGTGAGATAGAGAATAGTTTTTAAAGTTGAATAGCTCTGTCTTATACTGAACAGATCTAGCACAGAAGTATCCAAGCAAATATCTAGTGGTAAACCATAAACTTAACATATTTTGTATGCCCCAGTTTCTTTCTCCTTTGTTTCATTGCTATTTACTCGATATTTATGAATCCGTAGAATGTTGAAGGTGAGTCTAGTAGAGTAGGAGGTAAGCTGCAGCTGTGATCCAGTTATGATTTCTGGTTGTTACTATAGCACTTCATTTGTGTTACTAATGCTTTATGTGAAGGTATAAACATCACATCCACACTCAAACCTCTGGTCCACAGACATGTTGTGTCTTCTCTTTCTGCCTTTTCTACTGCTACTACAGTGGCCTCTGCTCCTCAGTGCAGGTTGGTCTCATGCAACCTCCACCCAGGAGCTCCTGACTGACTCATCTCTCTTCCTCTTGTCACCCATATGGTACCCACTTCCCCATGTCCCACACTAACCACTATGCCCAGAACATCGACCCACTAGAATTTCTTCTCTGCACATGTTTTTTCTTGTAACAGTCATCTTGGAACTATTCAAGGGAAACATTAACCATGTCGATGTCATCAGTCTAGGAGGGACTGCAAAGGCTATGGGATACAGCCCCTTCCTCCAGACAAATCCAATAAAAAAAAAAACCATCATATCTATTTTCTCCTCTTAATGAAAATATCTGATCTTTTGAACAGTATAGAGTAAAACAATCTATTTCACTGTTCCATAACAATCTATGTCCGGTAACAAATTAACGAAAGCTTCATGTTGTGTGTCAAGGGTAAATCAGCTCAGCAAATCCAATCATTCTCCAGGTTATTGACTACAGCCAGCTATCGTAGCTATGATGAGTAAGTGAAGTAAAAGGACTCAACTGGGAATTGAACCAACATTGCAGACTCAGCTTGGCTGTTGCTTATCCTCATTCTATGGTGTTTGCAATGAAATATTATTGATTGAGGTTGTGTTCCATATAACATTGGTTCATCGGGTACCACAAAAGACTTTGTCTTCATGCAATGTATCTGGTGAATCAGCCTGGCCGAGCCTTTTCTTTTACAAATTATAACCATAGAGAGTTGAACTTGGCTTAGCCAGCTGATTAAAGACTCATCACTTACACAGTGCTCCTGCTGCTTACATCAATGAGCTGAACCAAATAAGTGGAATTGGTTATTTAAGTGTATTTTTCTTGGAGATACCACAGTGCCAGTGATAGGATACAACGCCCTTATCCGGTAATCCAACACCCTATTGACCTAGGCAGTCATGACTCTCCAGTGAAGTTAAGTTTGAGCTAAATATTTGATGGAGAATGACAATAATTGTTCCAAAATTTAACCACATTATCTAGAAGTACCAATTGGTTGATTATTGTTGTTTCATTTCCTTGTGACACATTGGGAAATAAAACTTGTTTTATATGTTACTTGATATTAAGTAGTTTAATTGACTAATTAATGCAATGTCTTTAAATTCACTAGGAGTCGCATTATAAGTATGTCTACTCAGTAAAACTAAAACACAGGAAGTTCTAATAATATCCAAGTCCTTATTAGTTAATATTTTCATTCATAGGCACACATTGACACTACACTGTCTCCCTGGGTAATATATGGATCTGTTCCATGATTCTTCTTCTTCTTTTTACACTTCACTCCCAGAGGATCATAGGCCATTGACGGCAATCCTCCATCGAACTCGATTCTGGGCTCTTCTTTCTACCTCTGTCCAGTTCCTTCCCCATCTCTGTAGTTCCTCCTCAGTGTCGCACCTCCAGGTGTTTCTTGGCCGTCCTCTTCCTCTTTCCTCCTGTGGGTTCCAGGTCAGAACCTGATGGGTGGTGCTGGATGCTGGTTTCCTGAGGATGTGTCCAATGCAACCCCACTTCTTCCACAAAATCTGCTTGGCAACGGAATCTTGCCTTTCTTTTCTCCACAACTCCTCATTAGTGATCCTGTCATGCCATCTGATGTTAAAAATGCGCCTCAGACAGGTGTTTATAAATGTCTGCAATTTTTGCAGCAAAACTTTGGTCGTCCTCCACGTCTCAGAGCCATAGAGCAGGACTGATTTGACGTTGGAGTTAAAGATGCACATATTTGTAGTTGTGCCGATTTCCCTGGAGGCCCAGATGTTCTTCAGCATAACTAAGGATGCTCACGCCTTTCCAATCTGGGCAGTGACGTCTTGGTCAGTACCCACTTCCTTATCAATCACACTTACCAGCTATACAAAGGACTCAACCTCTTTGATTGATTCTCCACCTGTAGTGACTGGAGCGTTGGTAGTGGTGTTGACTTTCATGAGTTCTGTTTTCTTCATGTTGATCTTGAGCCCTGTGCCTGATGTTGTTACCAGACAAGTAGTCTTGTCCTGCATCTGATTGTGGTTGTGTGAAAGGAGTACCAGGTCATCGGAAAAGTAGAGGTCATCCAACTGTGACCCGAGTGTCCACTGTATTCCATTTTTCCTGTCTGCTGTGGTGGTCTTCATGATCCAATCGATCACAAGGAAGAAAAGGAGAGGCAACAGCATGCACTCTTGAGAGACTCCAGTTTTTACCTCAAAACTGTCTGACAGTCGGCCCACATGTGGATTATTGAGATGATCTTCTCGGGTACTCCATAGTGCCTCAACAACTTCCACAATGTCTCCCTATCCACGCTGTCAAACGCCTTCTCATAGTCTATAAAGTTAATGTAGAGGGGGGGAGTTCCACTCCCTCAACTGCTCCACAATGATGTACAGTGTGACGATCTGGTCCGCACAGGATCTGTTTCATGATTTATAGTTCATCTGTTCAAGTCAAAATACTAAATTTTGATCATAAATTGTAAAACTAAGTTAGATTTGTTATAATAACAACTAAATTTAGATTATATTTTAGCACACATCCTCTAGTTCATATCCTCTACACTGTAAGCACATCAAACAATTTTATACCTCTATTTATCTGCAATGTATGAACATGAAGATTTGCTCAGCTATTTTTGTGGTAATTTATCAGAAATTCACCATTATTATTTATTAAATTCATTCTGTTTTTATTTCCTCAAGTAGAAAATTTATCTTTTAAAATTACTTTCTCCTCTTTCTTGATGCTTTAAAATTTCCATTTTCTTTTCTTTTTTTTAAAAACTAATTTTGTGTTGAAATTCTAATATCTTTTTTTCTTCAAATTTTTATTCAGATCAAATTCATCTTGGTATTTATGGAATGCCTTCAAGTCACTCTCAGTTCATGGGGTTTTTTAATACATATCTTATCTTATTTTTGTTATTTAGGTAAGTTCTTTATTTATTTGAATCTTATAATTTTTTCTTATCATTTAATGATTCATTTAACATTGCAAAATATCCTGTAGTCAGTAACCTTTCGATTTAAATATACCTACTAAATTCATAGTAATTTTATATTGTGATTATATTTTTGTAAAATACAAGAATCTATATTTCACAAATTTACAATTAAGAAAAAGAACATATAAGTCTTAGTTTATTTGCTATTTTTCTTGTAGTAATATTTTGATGGTTATGAATATACTGCTAAAATTTAATTTAATTGATATTAAACATGATAAGCACCAATTTGAAATATAGAATGGCATGCTCTCTGTAGTGTAATGGATAATGTCAAAATAGAGGTCATCTGGCAAGCGATAGATTTGTGGTTCCAAGTCCCATCTGTGAGCTTGTTTCTCTTTTCTGCCTCAAATTGGTGCTTATAATGTTTAATATTTTGATAATTTTTACGTTAGTTGTATGTCACTTAATAATGTTTCCTTTATAGGTGGATGAAACTAGTACAGGTCAAAGATTGAAGGTCAGGATGTGAAGAAACTATATTTATACCCTGAAAACTGTCTATACTTGCCATTTCCATTTGGCTGTTCAATGATATTTCCTAACAGTTCATGCTAACTCAGTCAATTCAGTTGTATTATTGTATACAAGTTATTACTAACAAATATGAAATACTAAAATGACTGCATACATTTATGCACATGCATGTACACACACACACACACACACATGCATGAATACACATAGACAGATGTATGCACAGATGTACAGAAAAACTGGTAGTGTTTAAATTATCAGATCATGTGTTATAGTTGAAATCTACTACAGGTATTTTATTGATTCTAGACAGGAGACTTAATCCGACATGCCCCAGGTAACCTCTCTATAAAGAATAGGTATTAGATTGGGGAATGTTACCTGCAATAAACTAGAATTCTATCCATGAAAAGATTTACCTCTCATTTGTTTAATGTTACTGAGTAAAGAGTTAAGCACCAGTTCTATAAATACTTGTGGCTCAAGACAATAGGGAAGGCTCTACATAGTCATTCGACCTGCTAGAAATAGCAGCCAAATCTCCTTCAAACCACACCATGTTAAAAAAAAGGACATTCGATTATGTAGTCTGGGTTATTCTTTGCTTGAAAACAGAACAGGTTGGTCACAGTTGAAATGTCTTATAGGTCTGTTCAATCAGGGCCGACTTGGAGCAAAACAACAATATCTGTCACTCAGATGCATTGATCATTACCATTATCTTATCTACATACTTACAAACACACAGTACTTCAAGTACAACCAATTAAATATACATAGTGTACAACATATGAGTGACTTTTTCTCCTTTAGAGTTTTATATTAATTTTTCCTTGCTTACATGATTTGGATGGTTTTCTGTTGGAGCAATTGTTTTCACAGCAGGATGCTCTTCCTACCACTAACCACTTAATTGAAGTAGGTGTGAAAACTGTTTTCATCAGTCAGACAAATTGAAGCAAGCCGAGTTGTGAGGATTGCTCAAGAGTACAACTCGATGGTTATAGAAATGTAACCTTTAAACACATAACCATGAGGTCAGTTGTTCCAGTCATTGTGATGCATAAATGATCAATTATAAAATAGTAGGAGTATGATATTAGGTTTAAACTAAATATTTGGTAGGAAAATCAGAGTAAAAGAGGAATGCAGATTTGGCAATGTTAAATATGTGAAACATCAGTGACTTTGGGTGCTAAAGAGAGTGTAGTGCAAGAATATTTATTTGATGTGTATAGTGTTTGTGTGTTTGTATTGTTGAAGGAGATTAGGTTAGCATGTCCCCATTAGAGAATGTGTTTGAGATCTAAGTTCACAGAAGAAAAGCATGTCTGGTGTGAGTTGTCTAGGCTGCAGGTGGATAACACCAGTCTGTTGAGTGAAAGGTGGTATCATTTGCGTAGGTGTGTATCTGGTTACAAGTAACAGAAAGTAGGTCAGTAAAGTACAAAAGAGTGTTGGAGAAATAACTGACTTTGGGGTACACTAAAGTTAATAGGATGTGGGCTGAAGAAAGCCTCGTTTGCACATGCTACAATGGAGCTGTTTATGTAAAGGTGGCTGTTGTAACACACTACATTTGGCATGGTGCTTGCAATTTAAGACATAAGAGCTAGCTATAAACCTTGGGGATGCAAAGATGGGAAGGTAGACCCAGTTATAAGTGTGCACATGCACATAACCACCTACCCAAACACATGCAAATGGGAGACATCAAAACAGAATGATACAAAACTATGTGTTTTATTATGTACAACATGAAAGAAATTGATAACTATGGTTAAGTTAAGTTTGTTAAAATACTAGCATATTTACCATGGGTTCACATTTACAATATACATTTCATGTGCCCTAAGATAAAATACATGTTCTCTTTATTGTCAGTCAAACTAGTTATTAAACAGTATTATTAAGAAATAATACTGTTTAATAAAGGTCTTAAATGGCTCTTCCATGATGTAATTGTTTCGGTGTCAACACCAAAACTAGTTGTTGTTGTTGTTGAATAATCTCAGTTCTGCTTCAGTAGACCTATTGCATGAAGGTAACCAACTAAAATACTTCAAAACACAAAACAACCCACTTGTCTAGCAACACCCCAGGTTATGTTATACTTCTGCCACTGCACTTCATGCAGTAATGTGGCTGGTTGTATGGGGCACAGTGTAGCACAAAGTCTCTAGTGGTGGCTGTTTTAGAGACAAGTAAAATGAATTTGCTTGATGCACACTAACCAGGATTTCAAAAAATTTATCAAAGGCAGTTGACAGCTCAGCATAAGGTCTTGGACTAGTGAAGCAATTGATATAGTAACTAGCATCAGACAAAGTATTTTACAATATTTAGTGTCATCCTTCTATGTTTTGAGTTCAAATATCCCACTGGGACCACTTTGCTTTTCATCATTTTGTTGGGAGTGATAAAATAAGTGCATGATGTGCATTGGAGTTAATTCAATTGACTAAACTCCTTCCTTACATGTATGTGATCTGGTTGCCAATGTAAGAAAGCATTCTTGACAGTCCTGATTGCCATCAAATATAAACCCAATCAGCCAACACTTGCCATACACACATGCTCACACACACACACACACACACACAATCATTGTCTTGATGTCAATTTTTTCATGCATGTATAGAGGAGGTCTGTAATACACCTTCGTGCATCTTGACTCTGTTGTTGTTTGGCCCCAGGTCAACCCTGATGAAGCAAACGTATGATCAAAGGCATTCCAGCCATGATCCTCCCTTCTTGTTTTTCCGGGTGTGGTGTACCCCAGACTATCCAATGTATCCTTTCGTTTTTAAACAGTAGGATATAGTTTGAGGAAAATTTAGCTGTTTTTTGTAGCTAGTTGAATGACCATTTAGAGGCTCCTTTTTTTGTGTCTTGACTCTGTTATATCATCTGCAAAGCCTTGTATACTCTGGTTAGACCTAACTACTATTGCTACTAATGTTTATTTTGGTTTACCTCTACTAAAGTGTGTATATCATCTGCCTTAATCTCATGGCAAACTCTTCCTCCAGAATGCATCATAGATATACATTACATATCCATCCATGCATACATTAGCTAATGTTTTTTGCTGCCTAGTTACTTTTTCAATTCCCTTACACTTAGTCTTTCTCTCAAGTTAATATTGCACATCCATCCAATAAATAATATAAAACTACTTTTTCAATCGCTGTAGATAGATACTCTGAAGTCATTGTTCATATTTCAGTGCCATATAGCATCACACTTCTTACACATGCCTCATTAAGTCTTGGTTTTTTATATGGAGAGTTAGAGCGAACCACATTTGTCCTTACTACATGTCCAAATACTTTATTGGTCATCATCTATTTAGTACTAGTTTACAGATTAATATCAAATCAATGATAAAATATAAATTCATATTTTACACACCCATCCTATGATTTTGAACAAAATAAAATGTTCGGTATCACCAAAAATAGAAAATAAAGAGTTTAGGTCAAATGAAGGTGGTCTTACTTGTATAGTTTTTTTTTTTTTTTGAGGAAGAGCTTTTTGTAATAGTTTTTCTAATGCTCTTATTACTATGATTTTGAATTATCATTCAATCTCAATCTGTTAATAGATGGACACCTAAATATATGAGAATCATATTGTACCAATATTAGAGTTGTTTAAAAATTAACAATTCATCCTACTGTTATTATGAGGATATGTTTTTCTATGTTTATTCTGATAGTTAAAGTTAAAGTCTTTCTTGAGCTTATAGGCTCATTAGAGCTGGAGCTTATCCTGGTTTCTGTGATGTTAAGCGACTGAGAGTGCAAAGGGATGCCAGTCCATCATAGGGTTAACCCCCAGTTACTGCTGGTACTCATTTTCAGCTGAGTTGACTGGAGTAATGTGAAATAAAGTGCCTTGCTCAGGGACACAATGCGCCGCCCAGTCTGGGAATCAAACCCATGACCTTACCACTAAACCACGCACCTTCACATTATTCCGATAACCAACTTCATTAAAGCAACCTCACCATTACCACCCACAGTTTTACGTTCATTTTTCCATGCTGGACCTCCAATATAGTATTGTTAATGTTTTATTTAATTATTATTTATTTTTTGGTACACTACATTTTATCTGATTATCTTTGGAATGTTATGGTTTGTTGCTCTTCTTAATGTTAACCACTGTGGTGAGCCAGGTGTGGTGTGTTTATGATGACAACACTAGAGAACTTCTCTTCTTTCAGTTGAAGCTTTCTTCAGCCTATATCTATTTGAACCCACTGTAAACCGTGTATGTTCACCATATATAATATATACACCAACAATTAGAAGATTTGTCTTCCCAGACTTTAAGCAAAGCTTACTAGGGACATCCATTCTTTTCTTTATTAATTTACTGGTTTCAGTCATTGGGGTGTGGCCATACTGGGGCCAATGGTTTTAGTCAATTATGTCCATATCCACAAAATTTTATTCCTTGTTATATATTATCTTTTACTTTCTTTTTGACCAATGTTTACACTTTGGTACTTGACTTTCTGTTTGATGTATTCAAAATATATAATTTCAGTCATCATTGGACTGAATTTCATATATTTCACCTTTATTTTCTTTAATTTAAATTGGCTTCATCGCTGACCAACAAATTGTTTTTTTTTTTCTTATTTTAGAATATTTTTTTCTATGTTTCTATTTTTCAGGCTTTATAGAAACTATAATTGGATAGATGACTCATGGAAAATTATAGTTAGTTGCTTAACATGTATAGTGTCATTGTTAGTATGTATTAGTCGGTAAGTAATTTTATAAATATTAATTTTTTATTTCTTTAGTCTGAAAGGAAAATAATAAATTTCATAATTTTTACAAACCTAAATTCCTAAATCATTAAATGAGTTTTCAATAATTACATTTAATCACAACCTAGTTAACCCCTTTGGCAAATAAACAAAATATTTATTTATTTAGCAATTGTAGTTTTCCCTCTCTACTGAGTCTATCAAATGTCCACAATATTCATATTTTGAAAACTATTGAGCTAAGTCAAGTTAATTTGGTGTACCTCATCCTTCCCTAAGCTAAATCTCCAGGAGGATATGTGTGTTTAGTATTGCCAGAGAACAAAACTTGAGTTTGTGTTATTCTGTGTTGCTTACAACGAAACACTGTTCCTCTCTTTGGTAACTATTTAATGATAGAAGGACTGGGTGATTGAAAGTTGAGTGTCTTTGCTATTGATACAGTGCAATATCAGTGACTGTATATGGTATGCTGACTTTTTAAGCTAATTAACCAGCATCTTATTGACTGAAGTAATTCAGTTATAATACATTTTTAAACACTTGATGCAGGCTGCAGTAAGATGGTAGACATTGTTAATACTTAGGTAGTTACACATAGCATTGGGTGCATAGCTGAGTAGTTAAGATGTTTGCTTCCTAATCATGAGGTTCTGGGTTCATTCCCACTGTGCATCACCTTGGCAAGTGTCTTCCATCAGTCTCAGGTTGACCAAAGGCTTGTGAGTGAAATTGGATAGATGGAAGCTGTGTGGAAGCCCATCAGATGGACTGTACCTGCAATTCAAAGGACCAGCCATGTCTCAAACTGATTATGTATGAGAATCACATTAAGGGTACAAGTGTCTGGGAATACTCAGTTACTTAAACTATAATTCATTGACTAGGTAGCTCTGTTGATTGAACAATTGGCACCCTCATTCATCAAAACTGAATTGAGATCTATTCTTATACATGCTATCTTTCATATTCTCAAATAATTTGGTAGACTAGCTCTTTGAGTTTAATCCTGGCATGACATTGTTTTTTGTTAGGGTTTTTCACTGGGCCCAAAGCCATTTTGTTTTGTTTTTATGGATGGAAGTACACTCTATTTAATCCACATAAATATTTTACTGGTTATTATTTTACAAACCTTGGAGATATAAAAGGCAGTGCTGACTCCAGCAGGATCTGAACACAGTGAAGAGGAACATAACTAAGCAGTGTAAGGCAAAGTGAAGAGGAACATAACTAAGTAGTGTAAGGCAAAGTGAAGAGATAGGCCTGGAAAGAATAGAAGAAAGGGAGAGGCAAGGAACAATATCAGGTAGCTAGAAGAGAAGTTAGGCATCAGGTGTATGTAGCAGAGAGAGAGAAGCTGAAAGTAAGAGGTTTGCCAATGTTCTGCAACAAGAGGATCAGAGGTGTGAGGTATTCCAGATTACAAAGCAGTGTGTCAGTATGAATCGGGATGAATGCCGTTGGTGAAAAGTATGTGCAAAATGATAGCAGCAGACTTGCCCTCACTGACACTGAGAGGCAGGGAAATGCTTCTCACGAGAGGTTGCTAAATGAAGAAAATGTGTGGGAAAGACAGGGACTACTCCAAGTAGACACAACAGAGAGACCAGCTTTTGAAATTGAAAGTTACACGGTCTGAATGGCCTTTAAGAATATGAAGGCAGGAAAAGCAGCCAGCTCTTCAGGGATTGTTACTGAGGTGCTGAAAATATCCGGCAAAGTAGGACACTCACTTATCACTCTCATAGTCAATCAGGTAGTACAGGAAGGGGTAATTCCCAATGATTGACATAGCAGTATCATCATCAACTGCAACAAGGACAGAGATGCTCTAGAAAGAAGCAACTACAGAGGCATCAAACTGAGGGACCAAGTTATGAAAGTAGCAGGAAAGAAATGAAGTGAATATGCTCTGCTGGATGTGTAACATTACTGTACATGAGCAACAGAACACAAATGAGCTGAGAGAAAAACCGGGTATAAGAAGAATCAGATGTAGTGTGCAAGAGAGAAGACTGAGCTGGTATGGGCATGTAATGTGTATGGAGGATGACAGTTGGGTAAAGAAATATCAAATAATCCAAGTGGAAAGAACTTATGGAAGAGGAAGACATGGGAAGAAGTGGTGAAAGATTTGAGGAAGCTGAACCTCATGAAGGAGATGACAAAGCACTGCAACAAGTGATAGGGCACTGTGCTGAAGAAGACCCATCCAACCCATGCAAAGATGGAAAAACAACATTAAAATGATGATGATCATGACTACCATTTCTACCAACATTTATTCTGACACGGCGTAGGAAATCTCAACCTAAATTTCGTGTTTTAACCCAGTAGTTATTTTGGATAATTCCACCACCCCCCACCCATCACACACACACTCCTTATGAACGCTTTTATTAATATATCTATAAATCTCTGTAGATATTGGATTGTCTACTGATCCTATTCTACTTGCTCATCTTCAGCTTAATGAATTTTTACATTTTTCTTATTGTTTTGTTTAATCTGTTTTTTTTTAAATTTCTTTTTTCCCATATTTATATATATATATCTTAATCATGAAATAAATTAGTTAAATTATGTCTTTCCCACCTAATACTAATTTTCCTTTCAAGAAATGCTTTATAATAAGCATTATTGAATTAATCC
>JAOPJM010062292.1:0-14611 GCA_027124095.1 Muusoctopus leioderma
ATCATGACGTCCAAAATGTTCATAACGTCATGTGACTGTATTGACCAATCAAAAACATTCAACAGTCAATTGCTGACATTGCTACAGTGGCACACAGTGCTTATACAATTAATACTCGTATATTCTCGCTACAGACCCATGCCAGCTTGGAAAAGTAGACATAAACGCGATGATGACAAGAAAAAATAAATGTACCAATATCATATAGAAAGAAACTGAGGAATAAGTCCAAATGAGTGACATGTGAAAAGGTGATTCCTGGGAAAGAAACTGAAATATATAGACTAACATAGGTTGGAGACTGGTTGCAAAGAAGGGGGAGATATTAGAAATGTAAAAACTACTAAAAGCAAGAGAAGGGGCTGAATGACTGTCTAATGAGGAGGAAGACAAGGAAGGAGAGAGAGAGAGATAGACAGAGAGGGGAGAGATATATAGAGAGAGGGAGAGAGAGTCTGAGGAATTGAGACAGGAGGAAATAAGAGACTGGAGGAAGGAGAGAAGTAGATACTGAAAGAGAAAAGAAGACACAGGATTATCAAAAGAGAGGAGGGTTGAAGAAGAGAGGGCTCAAGAAGGAAGAGAGAGAGATAGATACTTACTGAAAGAGAGGAATAATGAAGAAGAAAACTTAGTGAAAGGGAAACATAATGCTGAAAGAGAGTCAAATTGATTGCTAGTTTAACGTTGAACGAACGTTTAGTTAGACTAGGGAGGTGACAGAAAGTCTGAATAAACAGTGAAACTATGAAAGAATGTATGTCGGAGGTGGAGACCTCATGAACAGACTGGTGAGACAACAAAAAAATGGAAATGAATGTAAGAAGAAGAAACAAAGAGAGATAGAGCGGGAGGGAGAGGGTGGTGGAGATAACATTTTACGACATAAAAGAAAGTACAAACACAAAAAGAAAAAGAGCGAACTGAATAAGAGAGATAGGAGATATATAAAGTATGATAAAGAAAGAGGGTAATTGCTGGATGATTCATAAAATAAGCGAGCCAGTAAAGGAGCCCTTATGTGGTCGCTCGACTTGCTAGAAATAGCAGCCAAATATCTCTCAAATAACACCCTACCGTCTTTAAAAAATAGAAATGGCACATTGGACATTGTAGTCCTTGATTTAAAAAATAACAGGATGGTCACAGTTGGAACATCTTCGACCATAAGTTTGCTCGACCAGGGCTGACTTGGGGCTAAATAATAACTACTAAATAGGAAGTGGAAATATTTAATGGAGACATTTTAATGACAGGCCTAGAGTAATATTCAACCGAAAAAAGAAAAAAAAATGAATATGGCACAATAATAATAATTGTTTCTAACATAGGCACAAGGCGAACAATCTCAGTACATGACTGGTACTTTATTTTATCGACCCCGGAAGGATGAAAAGCAAAGTTGACCTCGGCGGGATTTGAACTCAGAGTGCTGTGAGCCAGAACGAATACTGCAAGGTATTCTGTCCAACACGCTAACGACTCTGCCAATTCGCAATATGGCACAACAATAATAATGGTTTCTAACATAAGCACAAGGTACTTTATTTTATCAACCCCGGTGAGGGATGAAAGGCAAAGTTAACCTCGGAGAGGGATTTGAACTCAGATTTCTTACATAGGCTCAATGCCAGAAATGTTTACGAGAGGGAACATTCGATTAAACCGACCCTGGAAGGATGAAAGGCAAGGTCGACCTCGGCGGAATTTGAAGTCAGAACCAAGTACCGCAAGGCATTTTTCTCCAACAGAATGCCTTGTGAATAATGACACGTGTAGCGAGAATATACGAGTATTAAATTGTATAAGCTCTGTGTACCACTGTTGCAACGTCAGCAATCGGTATTTTACATTTTATATTTAATATTTCTGTGGCTAATTTGAAAGCTTATCTTTACATATAATTCTTGACCTATCTTAGACTGTTGCACGAACCATTAGCATTCATATTTGAACTTAGTATCACTCTTTTATACGGTAGTTAATGTCTGTTCGTATATACCGTTACCATTTTTGTGATATTCTATTCATGTGCTTTTCAACGAGTTTATCTGTTGATAGGATTTAGCACGTGTCAAGGTAGCCATTGTATTTATCTATTCTTAACGGTACACCTTTTCATTGTAATTCACACGAATCCGTAGTAATCGTGTGAATTATGGTATATATTATTCCTTATAATAAACGATCTATTTAAAACCATACATGTTTTCTTTTCTTCTTTCCTTCATGGAAGAATATAATAATATTTTATATAACGTACCATAAATCATGAGCGTTAAACATGTTAAAATTTCTAAGGAGGGGAGGAGGATACAGTCAATTAAATCGACTTCAGTTATATTACTGGTCCCTGTTTTAAACCACCCAAATAAACATAGTAACTAAAGTAACTAAAGTACTATAACAACATGTGTGTGGATAAACGTACATACGTACGTTTGATAAACCACGGTGTTCTCAATCTCTCTGCAAGACGAACCCGAGAACAGTTCGACTAGTTTCGGCTGGTTATTGCTATGAGTAACAGGCACTGATTTTACTCATTTGCATATCAATACATTCATAGGTAGTGTGTATTAAATAACTAAAGTACTGAGACATATGTGTGGATAAATTTCGAATAAGTTCACATGCGTACGTTTGATAAACATATATTCAGTCTCGCTATGTAAATAGACACTTGTGGTTAAACAATAGGGCTCTCTCTACAGGATGAACCCGAAAACAGGTTGATTAGTTTCGACTGGTTATTGCAGTCCGTGGGGTTTATTTATTTACACAGGAAGGTTGACTATATTTATCAAATGTACGTATGTGAAGGAAAAGGGGGTATAGCCACTTTGAGTGGATCCAAGATGCCCGAAACCACACTCGTCCTCAAGTTTAGGCGGATGCCCTCTCTTCGCTCTATATGCTATCATAACAGATGCCACGCAGGTTGTTGTTGTTGTTTAGCTCCAGGTCAGCCCTGATCCAGGAGACCTATGATCAAAGGTATTCCGGACATGCCCATTCCGTCGTATTTTTTCAGACACAAAATATCTAGGACTACATTATCCAATATTTCCTTCTATTTTTTTAAAGACGGTAGGGTGTGGTTTGAGGGAGAGTCGGCTGTTTATTTCTAGCGAGTCGAGTGCCCGTATAGAGATTCCCTCATTAGCTCGTCGTCTTTTAGTCTAGATCGAGCAGACCTTTTGATTAACAGGATTCCAGCCGCCACCATAGTCTTTTTGTATAGGAAAGTGAGGTGGGGGAACTACATTATCCAATGTGTCCTTCATTTTAGACAGTAGTATGTGATTCGAGGGAAATTTGGTTGCAATTTCCAGCAGGTCGAGTGACCACGTAGAGGCTCCTTCGTTGGCTCGTAGCCAACACATATTGTTGCGTGTGCTAGACATGCTAGTATTTAAATAATTCAAACAATATTTATCTGCTCTGACTCCAAATCCAGCTGAGGTCGACTTTGCTTTTTAACCCTCCGAGTCGATAAAAAATAATTAAAGTCGTGACCTTAATGCCAAAGTTAGAAATCAAAGGTAGATACTGTGTGACGTTCATGCCTTTCTCAAGGGCGTCAGTTTATTACTGAATTATTAATCTATAGACTTAGAGTTAAATAGTGTAACATTGTTGTTATTAACATTAAAACGTAATTGAGGGGCAAAATTGTGACGGTATAAAACAAGTGTTATTTCCTTGATGTTCGGAAGGTGTTGTTTTTAATATTATGTTTGTAAAAATAAAGTTCCAGATTCTTTCTGTCACATTAAAAGTAATGTAAAATTAAGTAAAAATATCATTTACTGAACATTGTCAGAAAAAATGTATGTTATTATTTACGTGAGAAATTAACAACGAAGCAGAGCAGCAGACGCTTTCAATTTATATTTGGTTACATGTTTCACAAAAGCCGGTCAATATCTCTGTTCGTGTAATAAATTTTGACTTCTGCTTACTTCATAAATGACTTTCGGAAAGGCATAAACGCCACAACTATCATTTTTTGCTCTGAAACCAATAAGGTTTAATTTCCCCGCCGGTAAATAAAGCTGTAGACGAGAAATCTAGAAGGTATTGTTTGTTATGTATGTATATAATGTAACAAATCAATATACTTGGTATTTATAGTGAATTTATGTTCATTTTATACAAATTGAATATTGTTTAAAACTGGAAAAAAATATAAACATAATGCTTTTAGAAGTCTAGAAACAATTCTACCGATCTGAAAAGGAATAAATATACTGGAAATATGTTTGTTCATATTTTTTAAAAACAAAAATTGCCGATAAATTTGAGAAATAACATTTAGTTGTTCTTACCTGGAAAATCACATCTGTTTCAATTTTGCGCCATTCGCTGTGAACGGTTGTTTGACAGACGACCTTTAACCTGGCACTATATTCACCTGTTGCTAGATAAAAAAAATAACTGCATTTTAATGAAAACAATGATTTTCGCACATATTTCAAGTTTCTATTATTACAAAAGTATGAAAAATGATTTTTCTTTTTTGCGTTAGTTTTTTAATATCAAATTAGCAATTGTTGGGTAATTAGTAAATTATAATAAAAGAGAACTTTTCACGTTTTGAAATGACTGAAAAATATACACTTTCATAACTAATTCAACAGTTGTTGAAAAAATAATAATAATTTATCCGAAATAATAAAAAAAACTTACACATTTAAATCCGTACTTTAAGCTCGAAGCAATAACGACTTCAAAGACATAAATATTATAAACTTTAATAACTTTTTTTACTATATTTTCATTGACAATATCATTAAAAGTAAATATAATGAAATCAATATAAGTTAGTGTGGGAAAGGAGACATGTGCATTATTTTCAGTCGGTTTTTTTTTTTATCAATATAAAAGCCCTACTAGTTGTATATCTTAGTGTATGTCACACTTAGTTGCTATTTCTTGCTTATATCTAACCTATTTTATGTCCATATTTACATACAGTTGAAATATATTCTTTGAACAATCCATGCATTTGTTTCACAAAAGAAAGACCCTGCTATAAGAAGACTAAAGTGGACAGTAAGAATAACGAGGAGAAAACTATACAAAATATACATTGATAGACCCCCATTATGTTAAATACTGATTTTTGTGAGGTAAAAACGCTATTAAACAGAAATCTTATTTCACCAGAGAAATCGAAATTCATAGAAACTCTTTGATTTCTATCATATAATCTTGACAGGAGAAAGGAAAGTATCTTTCCATTCATCTTGAACATACTCACACTTGCCAACAATTTTACTCATCTTCATTGATAGCCTTTTTAAAAACATCCATTCCTGCATGATGCAATCCCCTACAATAGAACTTCTCTATGTATCTTTACTCCATCAAAGGAACAAAAATTAAGAGAAATTTTTTTTAGATCTAATTTTAAATTATCTGTAGATGATAACTTTCCTCCTAGTTTTGGCTTTTTAATCACTCTCAGACATCACTCTTGTAAGAATTGTCAGCACACCCTTAAGAACTAGTTCTATGGAAACTCTGAAAGATCAATCCATCATTCCTGTGATAAAAAGGTCAATCTTGAACCTGCAATTCTATCTAATTATTGTCCGATTATCACGTGTGTCTCTTTTATTAAAAAAAAGCTCTTTGAAAAAATTCTACGGTATCATCTTTATGAATAACATCACACACAATAACTTACATTCCCTAAGAGTGGACACAGCTCTGAGAATTTGTTGCTGAAACCGTGCAACAATATCCACTGGATTGTCTGCAACAATATTTGCTAGATCTATCTACAGCATTTAGTATAGTGGGTCATGGGATACGTTTGAAGGACTTAAGCACGTGTCTACAGTAGTTTGCTTCTCATATAAAATATAATAATTAATCAAGTAAGATAAGAGCCATTATGCAGACTACCTCCACGTTCAGTACAGTCTTAATTAACATAATTCGCTGTACTGTTCAGCATGTACATTCACATCTCACACTACTTGCATCAAAGACATTGGTTTCAATGCCCATGACTATATAGATGATCAAATTACCAATCCCTCAATCATCCCCACATATCTCTCCAATATGAAACACTTAGAATAGATCAAGTTAACGACAGAGTCTCTACATGGTCACACAACTTGCTAGAAATAGCAGCCAAATATCCCTCAATTCACGCTCTACCATCTTAAATAAGGAAAGGGTGCATTATATAATGTAGTCCTACATACCCCTAAAATGACAGGATGATCATGACTGAAACACCTTTAATCATAAGTGTGCTTGACCAGGGGTGGGGGCTAAACAACCAGAATAAATCTACCAACCATTCTAAATAATATCCACAAGTTGATGAATAATCACTACCTCAAAAAAAAAAAACACCACAAAATCTAAAATCATAACTTTCCTTCCTAACAAACATGGCACCATCTGTTGATGGTACAAATATACCTATGTTTCAAGTGGTTCATATTGTTGTTATTGTTTAACCCCAGGTCAACTCTGATCCAGCAGACCTATGATTAAAGGCATTCCAGCCATGACATCCCTTCTTCTTTTTTAAGGGTATGTAGGACTACATTATCTGATGTGTCTTGTCCTTATATAAGACTGTAGAGCGTGATTTGATTGAGATTTGGCTCCTATTTCTATCAGGTCACGCAACCATGTAGAAGCTCCTTCGTTAAATATTTTTGGTGTTATATTAGATAAATATGACTTTAAACCAATATATCAACAAACTGTTTAACCCTTTTGATACCAAACCGCCTGAAACCGCCCCTGGTTCTATGATAAAAACCCATTTGTTTTAAAGTGTTCATATTTAAATTTAAACATTCCGTTATAATTTTATGTAAGAACTTTTTGTTAAGTGATGTTCCAAACACCAGCTAAATAGTGAGAAAGTTAGTTATTTTACTAAATCCCTCCAAAGGCAATGTATTTCATTAGAAATACAGTAACAAAAAGGTTAAACACTTTGTTCCATATGATATAAGCAAATATCAGGCTATTCTTTACCATTGATTAGATTAAAGTTCTCTTCAAGTCTCTTTTGATTTCAAAAATTCACCATAGTAATTCCTTCTTTTTCTCTTTATCCTCCAAGCAACACCAGAAGTTAGAAAACTTCAAAACTATTGTGCTCACATTGTTGCTAAGATTTCCTTTAATAGAAGTACAACTTTTTACATTGGTCAGCCTACATTGGTTTACCAATAAAAGAGTGTATATACTTCAGATATCTTGTTATAATTTGTAGAAGAATTAACTACTTTGTTCCTTCCCACAGACCTTTTATAATTCACTCCCTGGAACTGCTACTAGTGTTATACCCTGTACTGGTTAGTAATAGTCATGGGAAAACATGTATAGTACACTATGGTCTCAAAATATGGAATACATTGGTGCTAGCTATCAGAACGTCTCTTTCAGATGTCATAAAGAAGTGGAACACTTTCTTTTTCATGGACTCTGAGTAATATTTTCTAAACCTAAAATAATATAGTCTTAGTGTATTGCACAACTATATTGTAATCTAGAATCACCTGGACTGCTAAACAAGGCAATAGCTGTGCAATATAAATGTTTCGTCACCACCACCACTACCACTGCCATCATCATAACCATCATCATCACCACCACCAATAATCATCCAAGCTTGATTATAAATTAGCTAACTTTTAGGTATTTATTTTATATTTAGTCTATAAACCAAACCTATTATATAAAGGTTAGTGTTGTTAATCCAATAACTGTTCATGCTGTCTATGTACTGTTGGTGGCAACTCTCCTTATAAAACATTGCATTAGTGTATTTGTCATGTTAGTTGCCCTACCTCATCCCCAAATATATATATTTGAAATTTTATAACTATATATTGATATCTAACTATGCCACAAATTTGGAGTGAGGGAACACTCTATTATATCAACCCTAGTACTTGACTGGTAGTTATTTTATTGACCTCCTTAACCCTTTTGATACCAACCCACCTGATACCGCCCCTGTTTCTGTGATAAAAACCATTTGTTTTAAAGTGTTCATATTTAAATTTATACCTTCCATTATAATTTTATGTAAGAACTTTTCGTTAAGTTATGTTCCAAACACCAACTTAATAACAAGAAAGTTAGTTATTTTACTAAATTACTCCAAAGTCTTGATTATTTTCAAAATAATTGAAAATCATCGGCAGTGTATTTCCTTCGAAACATGGTAACGAAAGGGTTAATGGATGAAAGGCAAAGTTGACTTTGGCAGGATTTGAACTCAGATCATAAAGAGATGCAACTAAATAGTGGAAGGTCTTCTGTTCAATGCTCTACTGATTCTGCCAATCTACCACCTTTAATTTATAACCAATAGATTTACAAATGGATCACTAACTGTGTTAATCTAACCTATCTCAGAGGGTTTGCAAAGTCTGGAGGAATGGGCTCAACCCCTTCCTCCAGACCAAACCAATATTTTTTTTTTAATGAAACAAAAATAATTAATTGTTATTCAATAATTCCCATCAATAATCTTCCAATTATTCTCTCTAAATAAATCAGCCTATTTATTTATTATATTATTTCCATTAGATTCGTGCAGCCTGTTCATTTTGATGCTCTCATCAACATCTAAGTAGATGTGTAAAGCAGTAAATATACTGAAATATGCATTTAAAGTGGTATCAAATATAAGTGACAAACAGAAAAGAACATAGAAATATTCATTTAAAATTGTTGTCCAATGGAAATGACGAACAGAAATGAACATAGAAAATGTTTCCAATTTTATGAGCTTGGTTGGTTATAAGACATATTTGATTAGTTGACTGTCATTCAGAGTCAAATTTCTTTCAGGTAATTGTTTAGCTGTAATATTAGTTAAGCAAGTATAGTTACTATCTATAGAATTGGTAAGCTAGTAGTGATGGTCTGTGTTGGCATGAATTGGATGAGAAATATAAAATGTATGTTGATGTACTGTTAGAAGTAGTGGAGAGGAGACTAATAGCTCAAGTGAAGTACTTTGTCACAGCAGAATATCTGTTAGTGGTATATAAAGATAGTAAAAATAGATAGTGCTAAGAACAAGGAGGTGGTGACAGTTAAAAACTCCTAGCTAGAGAGTAGTAACCACTAAGTGGTTATTTAACCCCAGCTCAAACTTTGGTTGAGCAAACCTATGATCAAAGGCATTCCAGCCATGACCATTCTGTCTTTTTAATGGCATCTAGAACTATAATCATCCAATGTGTCCTTCCTTGTTTAAAATGGTGTGGTGTGGATTTGAGGGTCAAGTAACCACATAGAGGCTTCCTCGTTGGCTCTCCATAAAATGGTTGTTGTGAGTGTTGTTGTTAAGTAGCCACCATGACCCTCACTGCTTGAATGTGCCCAGGATATGGAGGTAACTGACTGAAAAATGGTTTGGTTGATGTTTGGCCTTCTTTGTTACTGTTGTCAGTAGCACCATCATAACTACCAATAAGTGCAGGGTCTTACGATTTCTGAAAATCTTTTCATGATGACCACATATCCAAAATTACATTACAAAGATAGAGTTTCCTTTTCAGAGTCAGAGAGTACTTCAGTCCTGAATAGATGCTACCTCCATGGTGAGTCTCATAACCCATTGAGTAATAGGAGAACCATGGAATACTTTCTCTTCATGTGTATCTAGGGCAAGTCAGCTTGTAGGAACTCAGCACTCCAAGCCAACAAAACACTTGAAAAAACTTTACAGCAAGGTGAATTGGACCTTTTAACCCTTTTGTTACCATATTTCTAATGAAATACACTGCCTATGATTTTCAGTTAATTTTGAAAATAATCAAAAATTTGCAGTGATTTAGTAAAATAACTAACTTTCTCATTATTAAGTTGGTGTTTGGAACATAACAAAAAGTTCTTACATAAAATCATAATGGAAGGTTTAAATTTAAATATGAACACTTTAAAACAAATGGTTCTTTTAATAGAACCAAGGGCGGTTTCAGGTGGGTTGGTATCAAAAGTGTTAAAGTGTTCAAATTTAGATTAAAACCTATCATAATTTTATGTAAGAACTTTTTGTTGAATTAGGTTTTAAACACCAGTTTGATATTGAAATGAATAAAAATATTAGTTATTTTACTAAATCCCTCCAAATTCTTAATCATTTTCAAAATTATTTGAAACACCTATGCAAAGTATATCATTAGAAATATGCTTAGAAAAGGGTTAAATAAACTGTCTAATTGTTTATTTTCACTTTTGCCTTGATTCGACACCTCTTGGAGAATGAAAGTGCCTATTGACTGAACTTCAGTGCCTTACGGTTGTTGATTTGATTAATCTTACAAGGATGAAAAAACGGTGTTGACCCTAATGAGATTTGAACTCAAAGTAACAGAGTTTAAACATAGAGCACTATTATCTGCACCAACTCTGCCAGCCTAAAAAGTATTTAATTCTGTTGTGGAAATAAAGCTTAATTGTTGATGTCTCATGTCTTAATCCACCAAGTTTAGTGGATTAAAAACCAGAAGCCATCATAATGAAGTTTATAAGTTTAATCTCTACCCAGATCAACAAATGGACATTTACCTAAAGAACACAAGAAATTATTAGACCAATGTCTATTAAAGGAATATAAGAGAGGAAAATGTTTACGCTATACCAGTATTTAGTTAGGTGATACAACAAATTGGTAATCTCTTCACAATATTAGTATCTTGTTAGGGAATGGAAAGATAAATGGAAAAACAAAATAGGCTTTTGAACTTGTGAAGAAAGTTAAGCTGGATGGGAAAGAAATTGGTAATATCCATGAGACATGAGAAAAGCTTGAAGATCACACAACCTTATATCCTTTTCTTTGCTTATAAATATGAGGCCTTAAGACTATATAAGAAATCAGTATGTCATTATGCAATTTCATAGAATATTATAATTGCTTTTGACCAAATTAATTATTTATATCTCAGTTGCTCTAGGATAGTATTATCAACTTTCAGACTACTGAGTATAAATTTGGTTATTGCCCTTATGCTGTGTATAGAAATATAATTACCAGGGTGTTTAGCATTTTGAAATAGCAAAACTTGGTGTACATTTTACTTCAGTTATTCAGTTGTAGCTGGGCAGATTAGGATAACCCATGCAAGAATAGCAAAGCAGATTCTGTAGTAATGTCTATTGCCACCATAATTTTATAGTTTGTATGGTGATAGTTGTAGCTGGAGATGGCCAGCATTGAACAAGAGAAGCTCTCTACAGTTGGTATGTTTTAGCTATGCAGTTATGGTGGTGGGTTAAATCATGGCTAGGGGAACTTTCCTTCCTTCTTTAGGCTGTAAACTCTTGGTGGAGTTATAGAGGCACCATCATGACCAATGCTGTGTCTTGGGCATTTAATAAAATCTGATTGAGCTCATCCCTCTCTAGGTTTGACCACAGCTGATTTCTCCCAGACAGAGAGAGAGCGAGAAAGAAAGAGAAAAAAATCCACCCCAGTACTAGACTGGTACTTTATCAACCCCGAAAGAATGAAAAGCAAAGTTGACCGTGGCAGGATTTGAACTCAGAGTGCAGAGAGCCAGAACGAATGCTGCAAAGCATTCTATCTGACACTAATGATTCTGCCAATTCGCCCCTTATTGGAACGCTACATGTCATTTAATTGGTGACCCTACTAGAAAGCATGTAGAAAATTAACATGTAAAACAGAGTGTTCTTTAAAAATTAGTTAATTAAAAACATAAATGCTTTTTGGCATTTGCATGTTAATGCAAAGAAGTTGCTGATTATTTCCCATAGTCAGTATGCAGCTATTGTTGATGATGATGATGATGATAATGATGAGGGTGATGGTGTTGATGGTAGATATTCTTTACAGTAATTACTCTGACCTCAATATTGCTGTTTCATATTCCACTGTAAGTTGAGTTTGTTTTGGTCTACTGAACTGGAAAATAAGTATTTATTGAAAATAGATTTGTGAATATTTTGCCATAGTTTCTATATCCTCCCTCTTTGTATCTCTGTCAAATATTCAACTATAAATGAATTTAACCTGAATTAATATATTTCAACCCTCCATTCATTAATATATTTCAATCTTCCATTCATTAATATATTTCAACCCTCTATTCATTAATATATTTCAATCCTCCATTCATTTCTTCTTAGAGCAAGGGAGAAGAAGTTACACCTGATTGTTCACTGCTCAGTGATCTGCTTTACGAATCAGAATATGAGAGCCAACTGTGGATGTTGTTTGATTCCAATAAATACTACATCAGTGCAGGAGATGCATATCCTACACGTGTAAGTTGTGTTGTCATTTCTTTTTATTATCTCCATCTTTTTGTTTGTTTGAATTTAAAATTTTTTTTTTTATAACTGTTTGCCTGTGTCGTTGGTTTAAACGTAGATACAATTTTAGTTGTTTAACCCTTTTGATACCAACCTGCCTGGAACTGCCCCCTGGTTCTATGATAAAAAACCATTTGTTTTAAAGTGTTCATATTTAAATTTAAACCTTCCATTATAATCTTATGTAAGAACTTTTTTATTAAGTTATGTTTCAACACCAACAAGAAAGATAGTTATTTTATTAAACCCCTCCAAATTTTTGATTATTTTCAAAATTAATTGGAAATCATAGGCAGTGTATTTCAAAAGAAATATGGTAACGGAAGGGTTAAACTCAGGTAAGCCCTGATCAAGCAGATTGAAGACATTCCAATCCTGTCTGTTTTCAGACAGTGTATCTTGGACTACATTATAAAGTCTTTCATTTTCTAAGATGGCAGGGTATGATTTTGAGGGAGATTTGGCTACTATTTTTAGGAGTTCATGTGACCACATTGATGATTTCTCATTGGCTCACATAGACATTCCTTTGTTGGCTTGATACATTCATGGTTGTACCTATTGCTGCTGTTAGATGTTGCTCCAGAAAGACTGGGGGAGTCTCTATAGAATTGACCTTGTAAACTGATGTCTTAATCATTCTTTCAGATGGCTGATCTACATTAAAGGTTAAAGGTTAAAGTTCTACCTGAACCTATTGGCCAATCAGGCCGGAGCTTATCCTGGTTCCAGTGGCGTTAAGTGACTGAGAGTGCAAGTCCGTCACTGAGAGTGCAAGACGCCAGTCCGTCACAGGGTTAACCCCCAGCTACTGTTGGTACTCATTTTCAGCTGAGTCAACTGGAGCAACGTGAAGTAAAATGCCTTGCTCAAGGACACATTGCACTTCCGGACTGGGAATCGAACCCATGATCTTTTGATCGTAAGCCCAGGGCTTACGATCAAAAGATCATGGGTTCGATCTACATTACTCATTAAATATTTTTTGTCAAACATTTTATTTCCAAAAATATTGTAAAATATCACTTATGAAACATTTATATATACAAACATTGAATAACAGTACTCTGTACTTAGGTTCACACACAAGGTGGTGTCAACAGCCAAAATTCCCTTCTTGGATATAGATGTTCAGGTATACAATAACATGGAGTCTTGAGCGAGCCTCTACTTGGTTGCTGAAACTGCTAGATATAGCAGCCAAATCTCTCTTAAATCATACTCTGCCTTTTAAAAAAAAAAGGACATATTGGATAATGTAATCTGAGATGAACTATCTGAAAAGATGGGATGAAGTCACAGCTAGAATGCCATTGATCTTAGGTTTTCTCAACTAGGGCTGACCTGGGGTTAAACAACAACAACAACACTAGACCCATAGACCATTGTGTCTATCTCAATATTAGCAGTGACTGTAAAATTAGATGTAAAATTTCAGTGATGGAATCATTTTTCCATCACTGGAAAGGAGTATACTTGATGTGCTAAAAAGGTTAGTCTTTTCCTGACCACCAAGATTTATTAGGCTGGTACTCAAGTCTGGTTTCTGTTGCATTAAGCTGTTGAGAGAGAAATCTTCCCCTGGATTGGACATTAAACCAACCTAGTTAGTTTTTCTCTCCACAGGAGATATTGTGTACTCAGTGTAGTCAGTGCAAGCCAGTGTACTATTGTACTGCTTCTGCTTACCACAGTGGCTTATATTGCCCTGTGGTATCTACATACAGCTAGTCAAACTGGGCTGTTGAGAGTTAAGTGACTTAGCCTGATTAACTAGGCAAGTAACTAGTATAGTACCTATATATCCTGATGCTTTCAGTATTTCAACTATCTTTGATGAATCTGCAGCTTTTTTTCTTTAATATGTCTCTCCTGAATTGCGTTATTGATTATGCTGAATCCTAACCTCGAAAGCCACCCCCCCCCCACCCCCCCCCCCTGTTGCTTCCATTTGTGGGTAAGCCCTCTCTGTATTCCATTCATACACTTTATTAATCAGTATGTCATAATGACACTTCTATGCCTTCCACTTCTTTTCACTGACACTGATGGAAAGTACACCAGTGTCATCTCCAACACACTTCTCCCCAATGAGGTCCTGGTTCACACAATGCCTTCATCATCATCATCATCATCATCATCATCATCATCATCATACGTCCGTTTTCCATGCTGGCATGGGTTGGACAGGTGATTTCGGCCCACATCGATTTCTCATTGGAGTCACCACTCTCCCAGACGGGTCGGCGGCCCACGTCTTGCTCGT